>JAHXJK010000033.1:600000-810416 GCA_019395245.1 Botrytis pseudocinerea
TCGTACTAGCAGCGCGACTTGCTTCTACTTCTGCCATCCTAGCCACCTCGCTTTCATCGGTTTGAATTGGGCGTTCAAAGGCAGCCCTATACCGATTTAGTCAATCGAAATATAAACATGAAGCAAATCAATATTCTTGATGTCAACCTTCACTGTACTTACTTTGCCTGCAAGTTGTTTTCTTGCTGCTCTTTCAACGCCGGTCCAAAAACCCAGATGCCTAAATTTTTCTCAGTAAACTGTTACCGATACAATGTGATGCCGCATACCATTACCAATACCAAAGGCTGTGGCTAAGAATAAAGGGAAGATTCCTTTGACTTTACTCATGGTTTTCTCGATAACAAAAGTTCGTATTGATGAGATTCCTTTTTGGGCAGTGAAGGTCTTCACATGAGCGAATCATAGGTTACAAAAGATGACTAAGAACTGCACTAGCGGTTTTCTCAGCTACCGTAAAAAGGTAGTCGCGTAAAGTGGTTCAGTCGCGTCAACCTCAAAACGCAATAACCAACCATCCCTTCAGACTCGCGCTTCGAAAAGAACTTATACCTTTTGACTATACCATGTTATTCGACATAAATGGCAAATTGGAAGGAGAAAGGAGTGGTTCCGGATTCTGAGGACGAAGAAGAATTTGATTCCCAAACTACTATCAATCATGAGATACGAGACAATGCCGCAGACGACGAGTTTCATGATATCGACGATGTTCTCGAAAGAATTAACAATGTCAGAAGAGAGGATGAAGAAACATGTTCCAATATGGGAGACATGGTTGGGAAGATCGGAATGTCTCAAGCTTCATCGGTTGACATGATCCAAACTTTTGATATAACCAATGACAAATCTGTTGACAGTCCGGTAGAACTACTTATGAGAGGCTCCTCAGGCAGTATGAAACCGAACCAAGAGCAACCTATCGAAACTGGAGAGCCTGAGCTTTTTCGTGAAATTACTCCAGAAGCAGAGGCCGATGAGGTTTCCAGAAGCTGGATAAGAACTCTATCCCCAGTATCCAGCATCCTGTCATCGCCCCCAACGAGCCCTATTCGCTCGCCTTCAGTGGCACAGCCTCTTTCAACTCCTGTCCAACAACCCGTACTTTCAAGGCCTGCAGAGCAGATGCGTGAGGAGTTTCCAGCACAAGCGCAACCGGGCTTTGATAACCCAGACTACCTTCCGAGGAGGCAATTTAGAGAAAGGAAGCCTGTGCAAATACATCCATTTCTATTGGAGCAACAGCGGTACGAGCGAAGGATGAAGGCTTCTCACATTAAACCTATCCGAATTCCACAAAGCCAAGATGAACCTAGTCGAAGGAAAAGAGTCACACATAATCAAGAATCGTGGGATAAGGATTTTCAAGACCCAGAAGATGCAGAAGCGGGTGACATGGAAGAAAGCCAGCCCATTACATTCACCGGGGGCTCTTCATCACAGTCACTATTAACAGATCGCGTATGCGAAACCATGAAGGAGCCAGACAATCTTACATTGGGGGAAGATAAAGAGGATAGCGACCATGAATTTCCAGACCTTCCAGATTTGTTCAGACAGAAGTCAAATTTTGTAAAGCCTAAGCAGAAGAAATCGTCAAAGAAGTACTCCACTATAATCCGACCGAAATTGTCAAACCAAGCTCAAATTGTGAATAAAGAACCTAGATTAGACATCTACGATTTCCCCAGCTCATCTTCAACTGGTTCTTCCCCCATTCGTTCAAGAACTGCACGAAGGCGCGTGTCTCATGCAATTTCTGTTACATCTTCACCTGCCTCAGCTCCTGTATGGTTGGATCAGAGCTCTCCACAATCTCGGCGAGTTACAGAAGTGCCCACGCCAATCACGAGTGCTATCAAAGCATCCACATATGCATCTCCTTCAAAGATCATGTTGGATAAAGAGGATCCGTTTGCCGATCCGATAGAAATTCCTTCTTCAGAGTCTGGCTTTTCCTCGTCGTCATCGTCTTCAGAAGAAGAGGATGAAATGGTATTTTTGAAGAAGAAGATGAAGCACGTACTACCTGCATCCCACCTAAGACTTGATCAAAAAAAGAAAGGGGCACGAGAACTAAAACTTCAAGCAAGGAATTACCAAAAGGGTAATGAGAAGCGTGGTGGTGTTGGAGTTGCCCTTCCTGTTGTGCGAGGGTCCAATCAAGCAGCTTCTACGCAACCTGCTAACCAACTTGCATTTTTGGAATCTGACGAAAGTGATGAGCCCGATGAGAACAATTTCGCAAGATTTTTCATGGAAGATGATGAACGGACTGGTGCTCCTAGCCTATTTCAAGCATCTACTTCAGGGTTTGCTATTGAAGACGATCGTATTGATGGTATGCTGCCAACTCCAAGCCGCAAGCGTGTAGCCAAGAGTTCATTGAAGCAGCCCAATGCTAAACGTCTAATGAAGTCTTCGTCTCATAGTGGGAATCAACAATCACAATCACACCAACCAAGGATAGCTTCGCACCTCACACCTATAGCTCCGGCTATCCGTAAGGCCAGTAAACCAAGACGAAGGCGGCCCAAGAAGACACCGGTAAAGCTTAGTATAATAGATGTTGCTGAGAATGCTGGTTATTTCGAGCAACATGCACCGGCATTCCTTAAAGTAGCGGCTCGGAGCGCAAGATCAAGAAAGGGACTTGGACGTCAAAGTCCAACGCGGAAGTTTATCAGGCTTGCGACTCGCGAAGACACTGCTGATGCCCAATCGGTCTTGCAAGATTGGACGAACCGCAAAATTCGGCCCAGGAATGTTTCATTCATACCTCGACCCGAAAATGTTAATAACGCATATCCGCTTACTGAAATCTCTACCAATCATCAGACGAAGCTTCCGCCGCCCATTATGAAGCTTCAGACGAGTTTAAGATCGTCTCAGTTGACTACCGAATACACCAGCACAAGGAAGATCCGCGTACCTAGGGCAAGACAGCTTTCTATGAACGAGTTCGTGGCGAATAGAGAAGTGGAACCAGATATGTCTTTGTTGAAAAATGCTTCAACAGTCAATGTCAAGACCAAACAGAGAGCACGTACGAATCCTTATTTTGCAGCACCATTCGCACGATCAGCGCAACTTGAAGCAAAGCAGTTCCCTACCAAAACCCTGGAACCGAGGAAGAAGTCTCTCGATGCCCTTTTTCGTATGGGTCTCCAACAGCCTTTACAGCGAGGAAATCTCCAACTCAGCCGTTTCTTAGCCGATGAAGATGTTGTACATCCTTCAATAGAAGCCAATATTTCCAATGGGGACGGTGATGTAACATCAACTAGTCTCACAAAGAAGGTGGTCAAGCAACCTCGAAGTCGGAAGCGGTTACCTAAACGTTTAGATGCAGGTGCAGCTATCTATCGTCAGCCGAGTGAGCCGCTCATATCGTCATTTTCGGCGTCTGCACTGAGTGAATTAGGCACCGACCAAGGGAAACTTCTTGGTCTGGGAAAATTTGGCACAAGGTATCCTCATCATTTTGATGTTTTTCCACTGCAGGCCGGGATATATTTCCATGGGACTACCTTCCTTGGTAGTGGATGCCTTGCAAATAATCTGAACAACACAGACCTCGTCTTGTCTGATGATAACAGACCTGCGATGTCGATTGAAGTGGGAGGCAATGTTTTTAAATGGGGAATCTGGAATTCCATTGTCTCCGAGCAAATGGGGGTTTGCATTGACTGGCTAACAGAACAATTTACTGATACATCTGAGGTGCTGGATCAGTCTGACTTGATCGCTACTACCAATCTTATTTTGGATTATGTACAGCATGGTGTCAACTTCTCAAGTTCTGAGTCGATGTCTGAATTTTTGCTACGAATGTTAGATATACTAGAGGACTTTTTATCTCGCCTCGATATATATCATATGTCTGGTGTGAACAATCGACAGGCAATTCAGGTCGCTACTAGACTTTTGGTGCTGTCGCTTCGATTACTACGCTTGTCGCAAAATGGTGCACATGCATCGACTTTCCGCTTCGAAGAATTATTGCAGAAATTGGCAAGTTCTTGCATCGGCCTCTTAATATCAGAAGGCCTAGAGTGTGTAAGGAAATTGTACGACGACTTGCAATATCTGTCTGTAAGAGAGGGTGGCATAAGAAATGATCGTTACGTTGCTGAATCTTGGGTCATCGTCATTCATGTTTTAAAGGCTGCAAAGATTCCGCGAGTTTCGTTCTGGGATGTTGCAAACGTACGATTGAGCATCAAAAGCATAAATTCTTTGCAGGATGCCAATACGATGGAAAACATATGGCTCTCTATGTTCTCTCTTCTGCCGCTTTTCGGGTTTGATGAATATGGTTATGTTTCGTCGGTTTCATTGCAGGAAAATGGATCCGATAATTGGTCACTTCCGCAGCAATTGATCAAAAGGGTATTTGCACTTTATGCGTCGAATGCTAGACAATCACCAAGCTTCAACGATTACTGCAGAGCAATTGTAAGTCGATGTCATTACCTGATGTCAAAGTGGGGTTGGTGGAAGTGTAGCGGGATAATCGGCACTCTGTTCGATTGCTTTGCCTTACAGAAGCTCGCAAATTTGCGAAATGAAGAGGTTTATAAGTCACCTCAATTTTTAGAAGATTTGACTACAGAATCTTCACTAGATGTTGAACCAGAAGACCGCTGCTTTCATATTTTTCTCAAATTTGTGGCCATTGCCATCAGGCATCAGCGTGCAGTAGACGACACTAAAGGTATTAGAAACTTGGTTGCGCGGATCTTGCCAAACCATGACCGACAATTCCCAAAAGAAGAGGCGATTTTTCATCGTGATCTTGCCTCGTTGCGCAATCATCATGACCTTCTGTGCACAGTATACTGGGCTGCCCCACCAGGTTACGGGCCGTCCATCACCTTGCTGCAGAAGCTTGTTTCGGCTGCTCGCTCACACAACGAAGCCTTTTTAATCAATTTAAGAGCTTGGGAACGGCTTGCACGGTTCACCTTGTCTAGCATTCCTACCAGTTTTACTGTTGAATCATATGGACCATTTGTCACTTGGCAGGATTCTTTCTTCAATAGTCTGCTCGAAGAATATGTGGAATTAACCCAAGTTCGGCAGCAACTACACATTCAGTCCGACGGAACTTTTCAAACAGATGTTGACTGCAATCGAGGAAGCACCATGTCTTGTATACAAGCTGTAGCGAGATCAACCATAGAATCATTAAAATGCACAAATTCAACAACCTTGAAGCATACCATAAACCTGGGTAAGTGTTTTTTGTTGCGGAACTCGTTATTGATAGAGTCATGCGCTGATTAGTTTTTAGGCATGCTTTCGAAAATGTTATCGACAGGCTCCTCGAAAGATAAAATCGATCAAGAATTGACATCATCTGCTATCGAGATCCTCAACTGCTACCTGCATCAACTCAGTGACGCAGAGCCAAAAAGCAAAGTCGAAGCAAGTTCAGATGGAGATGAAGAATTTGACAGCCAAGGTTTGGAGTGTGATCCAGACTGGGCGAAAGAAATGCAGTTTATGGACGATTATCTTCACGTACGTTTTACTCTATCTCGTGTCTCTCATTTTGCAGGGCTAACTTTTTCAGCCGCTCGATCGTGCAATTACTTCAATCTTCCGGGATTTAATTCAAAAGATATTGCATGATGGCCCGTTTCCACTAGAACACACGGCGAATTACTTCTTCATAGGGCGCTTGATCAAGTGCTGGGCTTACCTCATCTCTGCTTTCATAAAGTTCGGGATCTACGTATGATCTTCCAAAGACCGTGCTCTATTGCTCTGCTAACGGCAATAATAGTCTCCAAAGGCCTTCCTAACGGTCGGTGTAAACGCAGTTTTCGAACATCGAGAAAAATCGCATCGCACGCTTGTTGCTTGGCCGCTGTTTCTCAGTGAGCTACTTGAGCATACAAAATCATTACACTCTAATGTAAGCACTTCGAAGTGTCTTTATATTCCTTCAATCTTATTAACAGCTTTGTAGGTCTCTGAGTTTGACGTCGGATCAGAATGGATGGTAGCTGTTTCCAAGCCACAATATGAACTTCGTTGGGAAAATACCTTGACTTATCAGCTTTTGAAGCAAGGGCATTTTCTCCTTACGGGTGAGGTTATGAACGAAGCATCTTCCAAATTTCTGATGGAGGAAGCACCGTCTGCAAAGAGGAATCAACATTTTATCAAAGGTAAGCTTTCATTATACATGATCTGAACTTGTGTTAACCAGTTTAGGCGCTATTATCAGAATTCAGAAGATTTTCTCGGACCAAGCATTAATTGCCTCCACATTTGGCAATGTGACCAGAGAGACTGTCAAGGCCAAGTTCTCAACCTTATTGAATTCAATTATGCTCTCAATGCAGCAGCATTTGCAAAAGCTCCAAACTACTGACGCCGTTTCTCATGGAGAGTATGTGAACTTTGTACAAGAAATTGTCTCGCAGATCCGCTCCCATTGCAGCAATATTTGTCCCCCCTTAGAATTCTTCTTCCGCCATTCTCCTGCATACTGGCCTCCAGAGACGGATCCTACTCTTTACTTGGCGGGCTTAACATCATACACACTTCAACTATCTTCAGAACGGGAAAAAACACGGAATGGATTGATATATTATCTCTGGAATGGATTCAGAAGTTCACTGTCGGCTACCGATGCACTCTATAGCTACATCAGCCGGGTCTCCAGGGGTGCACGGCACAGAGACATGTTGGAATTCTTACTGGCTGACATCGTACCTTCCACACTTGAAGTTGCATTCGAAAATGAAGCTGGCTGGCTCGCATGCGAAGTCTACATGGTGGCAGTATCGAAAGCCTTTGAAAGCCTCGTTCTGAGCGGGCAGGAAGTCGGGCAAGTTGTGGTTCACATGGAAATTCTGCTACAACATATCTTCAACAGCCTTGGTAGTCACTATGGTAGATTTGGCCATACTGTTGAAGCCGTACATCCCAGTCACCGAGGTATTATTGCTGTCATCTTTCGATTTTGGGGAGCCTGCAGGCCGCACCTGTACAACCTAGACACTTGTTCTGAAAGCAGTCTGGGCGATATATTCGAATGCTTCGATGGCTTTGTGAAAGCGGCAATACTATGTTTTACAAGCGATCGCGACATCAGCTTCCAATTCAGGCACTTTGATATTGGGAACGTGGGCAACGACATTGCTATAGAAGAGATAACGCGCGAAGTTCAAAGCAATTGGAGGGTCAATATGGCAGATGGAGGAGTAGATGTGCGGATGAATGACGGTGCCATCGTGAATCATTGTTGCAACAACGGTCCGCGAGATCTTCGTGAGGTACTTCAAGGAATACTTCCGGAATCTGATATCAAAAAGACTGTAGCTTCGTTGGATTGCTACTTTTGAATAGCTAGATATCGCAATAGACCTACTTATTAATACCATGGTTTTGCCCTTGTGCTTTTGAGCCGTTTCTCCAAGAAACCCCAGAGGGAAAAAGTCAATACTACAATAAAGTACACTCCAGCAATGTCTTTCACTTCACAGCGAAAAAGTCGATGCTATGATATTCGGCTCTCCAAGCGGCCGACTAGTTCATTTTAATATCCCGCTCTTAATGGAAAACAAACTCGATCAATTGTATTGTTTGTACACAATGAACAGATATGAATGAAAATGAGAACAATAATTATAGTGCATCAACTGTCATCTAGCAATGTCAGGGATCATTCAATAAATTGGACAACAACCCCATAAATCACTATTATTGACTACAATTTATTAATACAAGTCACAACAATAAGTCATGATAACACTGAATACCCTCGTCGACACTCAAATGCAGAAAAATAGATTATGTAGACTAATTTTAATTCTTGATCACCAAATCAAATAATTATTTTTTCGGATATCTCCTTGCAAGATCATTCTTCCCTAAATCAAAACTATCGATCATAGTAATAAGAAGTAATATTATTCGGGAACATCCATCTTGTTGTGTTTGAGTATCAACGACGGTACATTCCATGTCTTGGATTATAATAATCTGGGTCACTGGCCACAGGTATCTGGTGTCCACCACGGTCGACCTGTGACGGAGCAGCTCTCGGATCCGAATAACAAATAGATGTACGCGGATCTTCATGTGGCGTATATCCTCGAACAGCTTCATCTGTATGCCTAATATGTCTGGGATCTGGTGCTAGGGGTCTAGAATGTCTAGTAGGATCCCGACCCGTTGGGTTAGGCACGTTACCCTTGGCTTTATCCCTTCTCTCATCTCCTCCACTTTCAACTTCTGGTCTTGGGACCGATTTTGGAATGTAAGCATCCGAATATACGTATGCCCCCTTTTTTTTATGTCGAGCACCTCTCTCTGGGTTCGTATGTGTGGGAGCTTGTCCTACGCGCACATCGTCTCTATCACGATTCCGATCTCTACTCCTACTCCTATCTCTTTCTTTTTCCCTTTCCTTTTCCCTTCGTCCGCCCCGGCTACTGTGCATATGCGTTGTCCCCGTCTTATTTTTTCTTGCTCCATCCTCGCCATTTACTCCTTGTTTTGTGTGTCCTCCTTTGTCTCTGTGTGTTTTTTCATGTGCAGCTATTCTTGGTTTGGGTTCCCGAGCACTCTCCTCTCTTTTCTCCTCTTCAGCTATCCTTCTATTGAACTCTTGGATATTGGCCCTCCAATCGCGCTCTGTTGGGTCTTCTGTATCTTGCTCGTAAATTCTGTCTTCTTCTTCTCTTCCTCTTCTTTCTAGCTCATCCTGTTTCTTTTGCTTCTTTTTTCCCTCTCTTTTGCGACTTTCGCGACTTTCGCGATCTTCTCTGTCATTGCGATGGTTTTCGAGTTCCTTCGCCCTCATGCTGTCTACATGTTTTGCATAAAAATCATCTGCTGGTAATGGATTGTTCCCACGACCCTGGCGGGAACGTTCAGAAATACGCTGCTCATATGTGCGCCTTCCATTTCCAGATCTTTTTGTTTCCTCTTTTTCCTCTGCATCGTGCCTCGCCTTTGCAGGATCGGGAGGCGGTCTCAAATTCAGACGCGCGCTCACAGAGATTTCGGTGATACGGTCCTGGGCGAATCAGCAAATTTAGTAAGCTCTTGTTAAAACCAGAGTTTGAAGATAGTGGTTACATCCAAATCAAAAGGTGAATCTATCTTCGAAAAAGTTATAATATACTGAAGTGAAGATTGGGCTGCCAGCATTGTTTATATATAGATGAGTGGTTACAGCACCAACATAAACAGACCTGGCCACTATACGTCTCATTCTAACATAATAGCACGAATACATGCCATTCAACAAGTATAAACTCGTAACAGAGACAGCAGAGATTTAGTTTCTACTGTAACATGTATATATGCTGGCTGTTCAGGGGTCGCGGCCCTTTGCCGCGCACATTGCCAGCCGAAAAAACCTGTATATGTTCATTTTGACGCAAGACCTGCTAAGCAATTGATCTTTCTTGCAATTGCCGACATTTGATTCACTGTCATGGCTGATGTCCCAGCGTTCGAAATAATCAACTCCCTTCTAGCCGTTTCTCAACAGACAAATAGATACTTATACCAAATGTAATTAGATGCCGAGCTTAGGTGAGCTCACCAGCAATTGTCATAGCCTCTTGGCAGAACATATTTGAAATCGATCACACTTGCTTCTGTATTTAATTAGAACCGTTTCATGCTACATTTTGCTTCGTACCTGCGTGTTTTTGTGGTAGTATGAATATTCTGATATGAAATACACGAGATATGCGCAGAATTTGGATTCGACGAAAACCTCCTGTCACAGCCCCTGATTTGCTTGCTTAGGCTGAATTCAATCGAATCACTATGAAAATCTCCAAGAATGATTCTAATATCAGGTTTGTGGTATTAACGCGGAAATGCCATAAAAAAAGAATAGCCGAGGACTGGCTTAGATTTGATCTTCGCTCCTTCGAATGAAATCAGCCTCAATAAAGGATCAAGGCCGCATGAAAAGTTCAAGAACAGGATCTGTAGATCAATCATTCAACAGAATGAATTGAAATACAAAATTGCCAAACACATTCGAAAATTTTGGATGTATTTTCTGCCAATATTTTTTACTCCCAAGAAACTCCATTGATTGAGAACCGCGAAAAGAATGGCATCTTCAATAATTTCATGGCATAAAATAACAGAAATGAGAAATCCGCCTTGAAACCTTTGAAGGATTGAAAGTGCTATCACGGAATTTTCAGAAGACTTTTTGGCTAGTAGCTAGTTTATCAAAACCGCTTTTTCCTTTCGTTTCCTCAATAACATCCTCCCAAATTTCCGTCTAGCTATTTGCTATTGTTGGTCATCGCTGGCATGTTGACCATCTCCCGAAAACTACTTAGCTATTCAAGAATCAAGAAAATATCAGTCGCGTTTATCAATGACACAATTGTGAAGCGAAAAGAAAAGTGACTACTTTAGATGGCGTGTCTATCTCGATCATTTTATATATTTCCCAGCGAGTCCTTCCACGGAAAAAGCGCATCAAGATCGCGACTACACATCTCATCGTGTCTCAACAAGTTATCTGCATTCTAACAATTTACAAAATTTCACATGATCCACATTAAAATGCATCTCCTGGGTTGAACACCATAATTGGAGACCCTTATTCAACGAGCTGCTGTCTTGAGGAAATACGGGGGAAGAGTGTCGGCAGTAGATTGTGCTGCGGTGTGGTATCCATTGATGTTCGACACCACTGTGAAATGTTGATTCGCTCTAAAAGAAAAGGAGAGCAAAGATTTTGGCATAGATTAATTGAGATAGTAAGGGAGATGGATCAGGAGAGGTAAAGAAGAGGTAAGTAGACGGGTCAGATGGGTGTTTCAATGACCTGAGGTCTGTCAATTCCCACGTCATTTCTAGCACTGTGCACACTACTTCCGTGACCATAAAATCGCGTATGATTCTTTGGAATCAGGACGTTTCTTAGATTATTGATCTCGTATTCTCGAATGTAACAGAGTAAGGCTTATCGAAGATCTATTTTGACGTGCCTCGTTTTCGGAAGTGTGCTAGTGTCACGCTAGTTCTTCGGCAATTTATAGGGCCACGTTAGCGAGTGTTTCGAGCACATGTGAAAGTGATCACTAAAGTGACATTGATTTCATATAACAAGCTTGATATTAGAATAAACATAAATAATTGCGCATTCTGTAACCCAGCCGTCTAATTCCTAGTACTTCTCAACATCCCTTCTGAGTGATCTAATTACGCCCAAACTAGTTTCCATCCATCTCAATACTCGCCTACCTCGTTCTTCCCGGTCCCTCGTTCATAATGTACTGTCCTAATGTAGGTATTATTATGGCCTTCCTGACAGTCTTACTCCCGCCCGTCTTTTTCTTTCCCTTTGTCTTCCTATTCTCCACATTCGTCTCTTCTCCCTCGTGATTCCGAGTCGTCTGATCGGCTTTTTTTCTTCCGAATATGGAGGTTATCAGACGTCGTCCCTTAGATTTACCATCCCTTTGCTTGTGATCATTTGCATCAGGCTCTACTTTTCTGTTATTGTTGCTGCTTGAAGAACTGGGCTCGCGGACACGGATGACTTTATTTTTAGCGGGGTTACCTTCGCTGCGATCGTGAACCGGTGGATAGGTCACTGCCCTTCTATTATCACGTCCGGAGCCTTTGGAATAGTCTGATTGGTGAGGACGATCCAAGTTATCGGGAGGGTTATCATTTGGGCTGGGTCGGGAACTCATGATTGATATATATATAATAAGTATAAATTCGGGGCTGTGGTGAAACACCGTGAGTGGTATGATGAGGAAGTGGAGAAGTGAGTTTGTGTAATGAATTTTATGCAGCCAAATTCCAAGATACACTTTTATAATCAGGTTCCCCCCGGTTGGAACTTAACTGAAGTAGTTAGTTGGAAACTATTGGGGTTCTGCCTTAAAGCAATCTATTCAATGACCGGAGGCTTTCCAGTTCAGGAAATACAGCGGTTCTTTTAAGGGCCGCGGTCAGTATCCAAGTATTCTACCTCATAAGATCAGTAGGCAGCAACTTCCTTGATTTTGCCGCTTGCTAGGTCTCAGATTATCGAGTGTTATATTATTTGTCGATAATAATAATATTAATACTTAAATAGCACAGAATTATGTGACTCAATCACACTCATAACAGCGGAGATGGTTATGCTTGTGTCGTCGTCAATTTTTATAACAGTACTAAGAAGCTAACAAGAATTAATCAGACATATATTGATCTGAAACCAGAACAGTTCAATACTCTGTGAGTTATATTATGATCACTGATAGGTTTCGATTAGCCTGTTTGTGACGAAACAGCAACTATGTACAAAGCAATTCGACAGACGCTAGGAAGTGAACATTATGCCCAGCCCAGAACCAGAGCTTCTTCCTTACCGTCTCGTCACTTTCGATTGAAAACTTGAAAGAGCATCTCCAAGCCGAAAGCCATCTCTATTTCATGTTAAATTGCCTCCATTCTTGTCGGTCTCCTTCTTAGCCTTCCTCACTGGCTCGTTTGGAGTACTACCACCACCATTTCGAGTGCTTCTATGTGTATTCGCGCCACTAGTCTTTGGAGCAGTCTTATGTGCATGATCCACACGATCAATTCCATCTCCATTCCCAGAGCTGCTAATCTCCAAGCCTCTGATTTTCTCTTTCCTCTTTGACAATAGGCTCTGGCTCACCTGTACTATAGTTCAACGGGATGGAAAAAGATATACACCATTCTGATTCGGAGCTTGGAAAGTAGCAGGGTGATAACTAGCATCTGATCGTTCTCTCATAATTGGAGATTGTAATAATTGGAGCTTCAAACGCTTGACTTGAATGGCCAGATGCAATCTTCTAGAGAATGATTCTATAAGCTTAGTGGGTTTCGTTGATTGGGAATCAATACAATGAGGTTGTGTGAGCTTATAGGAAGTAAATGCGAGAGTCGTCTCTTGGTAGAAGTGAGAAAGATATACAAACAAAACCTGTCTACCAGCTTCAAACCACCTTTGTCCCCAGCAATACGTGTTGATCGTCGCGATGGGCTGGGCGGCTTCACGGACACCAGGATTTTCTGGCTGTGGATGATATTCCAAACCAACGATTCCTTCGATTCTCAAAGTGGAAGCAATTTGTTGTTTATCATGCTCCGTACAACAACACGTATGAATTTAATTTTACTAAGCCACGAATTCCTCGATTTCTGGGAAAATTGATATCCTGCAGGAAATGAATTTCTATCAAAGTCTATCGGGCCATTCAATTGAGATAATCTGACAAGAAGCAACAATTAAAAGTTTATTAAGTCTATATTTTGAGACTTAAACATAGGCCATATCTCTACAAATCTACCTAGAGAGAACTAACAACCCCACAGTCATGTGAATTTAAAAGAACAACACACCAGCCAAGAAAGTAACTCTGCTTCTCTACTTGTATCAGGAGAACTACATGAAAAAAAGCAATCAACTTGAAATGATTACGCGTACTGTACCAAGAATTCGAGCTCACTAGAAAACTGGAAGACAATATATAGTTGACATCAATGCACCTCTTGGACTTTTAAAGATGCTACTAAGCAATCAATGCTGGAGTTCGATGTGGCCAGAGACTGATATTGGCAAATGCTAACAAATGCCTATTGAGAAAATCCAAACCCATCTTACCTTGAACAATCCAACTCTGGGCTCTTATTCTCAAAGGGGTAGACGGAGCAAAGGTATCGACTGCTATTGAAGATGTTCTTCAAGTGTGACATAGTTACATACTAGTGGTCAATGAATAGCGGTACAACCGTCGATCACTGAACATTGAACAAATGGACATCGTGGAGCTGAAGTTGTAAGGGTCATGGCATGCATATGAGAAGAAATCAGGTGAGACTTATGGCGATCTGGAGCTCAAGTAAACCAACCACGTGGACTTACTGGTGCAGCGTAGGCTGAGCGGTATAACCGTATTATGGCATTGAGTGTATAATTGACTGGTATTCATATCCGAATCTTGAAATCGCATTACACTAAATCCCAGCTGATCAACACGCGATTCGCTGATCGGGGTGAGATATATGTCGCGATATTCTGTTTGGGATATAGCTTGGAAATGCTCTCTGGCGGTGATAGAAAGCACCACATTCGTCGTATCCATGTTGAGGAGTAGGAAGCATTCATTGTCTTGTCGATAACAAATGATAGAAGCCTTTTTCTTTCCTTTGCCTTTGCCTTTGCCTTCCTCTTGCCCTTGCCCTTGCCCTTGCCCTTATTGCTGGATACTCATAACAATTCACGTCTTGTCTTCCAACTTCATTGAAAGGGTGATGCGCTGAACATCGTTGTCATTGGGTGTCGCTGGGTCCACTTAGCGCCTAACAAAGAATCCGGGGTAGCTATATTTTAGTGCTGCAACCTGCGCCACCGATAATCTCAGATCACCAACTCCGACTTCAAGCAATCCCAATCGTTTTTGTAACAACGACAAGCTATGAAAGAACGGAAATAGCTATCATGAGTTCCTCGCCATCGGCTTCAGAAGGTTCCAGCGCGTCGCCCGTAAATAGAGACGCTCAACGAGATAGAAGGTTTGGAAAGAACGGTGCAAAACGAGGGGTATGCTGCCATAGGATTTGCGCAAGACAATAGATTGAGAACTAATACTGTGTCACGTTGCAACAGAAATTGCGGAATGGAACATTCGTATTACCTAGTACAGGAGAACGAGTTCGCAGACAAATTACACTAAGAGGTCCTTCGGGATTTGACGGACCGGCGCGATCATCTTCACACGAAGAAGGTTTGGGGTTGGGTCTGAATTTGAGGGGAGAAGACGCAAATAGATTTCAAAGAGCTTGGAATAATTGTGTTAAATCCTCGAAGGAATTTGCACAATGGATAAGGACTCCCACTGGAAAGGGAATTCTAAAATGCTCGTTAGCATACACACTTGGGAGTTTGGCGACTTTCTCACCGCACTTAGCCAACTTCCTAGGGCAACAAGATGGAAAACATATGGTTGCTACAATCACGGTATACTTTCACCCTGCAAGATCATCGGGGTCCATGATTGAAGCCGCAATATTGGGCATATCGGCATTCCTATACGCGGTCTTCATATCAGTGTCGAGCATGGCGGTCTCGGTGTACTGCGAAACTCAATTGGGTCTCATAGAACTTGGTTATACCCTTATTCTCATAGTTTTCTGTGGAGGAGGTCTAGGATTTATTGGTTGGTTCAAGCAGGCCTACAATGCTCCATTGGTTAGTGTTGCGTGTAGTCTGGCAAGTTTGGCAATCATCACGGTTCTCACAAAAGAGAATGCGGTGCAAGTGGGTGTTTTTTCGAATGATAAAATTGTACAGGTCATGAAAATGGTTATCATGGGGATGGTTTCAACGTCAATCGTCAGTTTATTGGTTAGTTATTCTCTTACTTACACCTGTTAAGACCAATTGCTGATTTCTAAAAGGCATGGCCAATATCTGCTCGAGCAGAGCTTCGAGAAAGCATGATCAAGACCACAGACTCATTTGGAGATATGCTTACTATGATTACTCGAGGATTCCTTAGTGGTTCGGAAACTGATTTGCGCTCGAGTTCTTTTGACCGAGCTCAAAAGCAATACAAATCGGTCTTTACTCAGCTCACAAAAAACCTAAAGGAGGCGAAACTGGAACATTACGTCCTAGGCACCGAAAACGAATATGCAATTGAAGCGAGGCTTGTCGGTTGTATGCAAACACTTGCCCAATCCATTGGAGGGTTACGGAGTGCTGCAATGACACAATTTTCGTTGCTTCAAGAACCTCCATTAGGCAGTGCAACGCCGACGGGCTCGCATGGTTTCCCGTCGTCTCAAGTAAATCCCCTCAGCCGACCCATCAGCAGCAAATCAGATCGTTTTGCAGTTCTTGGAGCCATCGAGGAAGCATCGGAAGAGGGCAGTGATCTCGATGCCATTTCAGAGAGACCTAAGTTCCTTACTCGCCAAGGTACCGAAACCACTTTATCGAGTATAGTGATGCCGACAGTTCGGTCTCCATCGGAGATCTTTGGACGATTTATTCTTCATCTTGGTCCGTCGATGAAGTCGCTCGCATATACACTCTCTCAAATCCTAGAAGAGCTACCATTTGCCGAAGGGCCCGAATACCGCATTACTATAAATGAGCATTTCCGATCAAGTCTGACAGAAGCATTGTAAGGATAGTCAACTTATCTTTATAAGCCCAGAAACTAATAACGTGTTTGTAGGAAACTCTACAGTAACGCAAGAGCTCAAGCACTAAAGGAACTCTATAAATCTAAAGAACTTGATAGAACCCGTCCCGAAAGTATTGAAGCTGATTTCGAAGAAGTGGCTGCAAGTTGCGGTCATTTTAGTTTTAATCTACAAGATTTTGCAAACGAGATGCAAAATTATTTGGCTATCCTAGAAGAGTTAAAAGAAGAAGTAGAGCGTTCGAAACATCGTTCGTGGAAGTGGCTCATGTTTTGGCGAAAGTCTAATCGCCAATTCAAGGCAGATGCTATCGACGATGAAGAACAGGAACAACTTATCGCGAGGGATGGAGGTAATGAGTTGCCTAAAGATATTCCTGATCCTTTACGTACTGGGCTTGGATATAGAAAGGTTGAAATTACTTCTAGAGTCAACTCAGAGACTAAGGGAGGGTTCATACGTCGGAAGGCAATGTGTATGGTACGATTCTTGGATCGCGATGATAGTGAGTGACGTCCAAAGTAAGCTTGATATACCCCACTAACCAATTTCTAGTTCGATTTGCCGTGAAAGTTGGCCTCGGGGCTGCTCTTTATGCTCTATTTGCTTTCATACCCGGCACAAGACCAACATATCAGCATTACCGTGGAGAATGGGGACTTTTGTCTTATATGTTAGTGTGTAGTATGACAATTGGAGCGTCTAACACCACTGGCTGGGCTCGTTTCATAGGTACTTTCATCGGTGCCGTGATTGCATGTGTGGTTTGGGTCATCTGTGTTGGAAATCCTTACGCATTGGCTTTCTGCGGATGGCTTGTCAGCTTACCGTGTTTCTATATTATCATTGCAAAAGGCAATGGTCCCTTCGGTCGCTTTATTATGCTCACCTACAATCTTTCTTGTTTGTACGCGTATTCTTTATCAGTCAAGGACTCCGATCACGATGACGACGAAGGTGGTGTCAGACCAATCATCACCGAAATTGCATTTCATAGAGTCGTCGCGGTTCTTGCAGGTTGTATTTGGGGCTTGATCATCACAAGAGTTGTATGGCCGATTTCAGCAAGACAGAAATTCAAAGAAGGTTTGTCACTTCTGTGGTTGCGCATGGGTCTTGTTTGGAAAAGGGATCCCCTATCAACAATTGTAGAAGGCGAATCTCAATATGCATACATGAATTTGAGAGAAGAATTCGAATTTCAAAGGTATATATTTGTACTCGACAAACTTCGAAGCTCAGCCACAAGCGAATTCGAACTTCGAGGCCCATTCCCATCTGCTACCTATGGGCGAATAGTCGAAGCTACGACTAAAATGCTGGATGCTTTTCATTCTATGAATGTAGTTATCCAAAAGAATGCTGAAGCTAGTGAGGGGGAAGCTTTATTATTGAAATTCACAGAAGACGAAAGAGCGCAGCTCTCTGCGAGGATCAGCCATTTGTTTCAGGGTTTGTGTTCTTCACCAATTCAAAGTTACAAAGTATCAAGACACTAACGATGAATAGTCATGGCCTCCTCGATGAAACTCGAGTACCCTCTCCTAACAGACGGTCTTCCTAGCACGGCTCATTCCCGCGATCGCCTCTTAGCAAAGATTTTTCAATATAGAAAAAGTATGTCGATTAGTAACCGTCGCATCAATGAGGATGAATCTACGCAAGTAAACGATGATTATGATGGATTGTCAAACTCTGGCGGATTGGAGTTGCAAGGGACTGGGGTGCAGAGAAGATCAAGTCAAGGAATCACAGTGAAAGATGAAGATTATGAAATCTTGTATGCTTTCATTTTGGTAACGGGCCAATTAGCAGAGGAAATAGGAAAGGTGCAGAGGGAATTGGAGGTGTTGTTTGGTGTGTTAGATGAGGGAGTATTGGAATTGAGGTAGAGGTGAAAGTGATAAAAGCGAGAGGAGGTGTTCTTCGGGACTAAACTCTGGAGTCAGATGAGATGCAAAAAAAAGATGAAAAGATGAGCATTCATTTAAACACAACCGAGCCGATAAATTTCAGCAATGGGTAGTCTTATTATTGTTGTCTGCTAGGTTTTCTAAATAGTAATATCAGGTATAGCATGGAGTTTGGCGATCAATTTTTGGGAAACCTCGATGGCTGGGAATGGAATGGAACGGAACGGAATGGATGAGAAAACGAAGGATTGGGAAATTCAAAACAAATTCGAATTACAATTCGTCGGCTCTTTTAATTGGTATATAGATAGTTAAAACACATATATATAGTGTTCAGTGAGTGTCATCAACTTTCAGCCTTGTTCATGATTTCGCTGCCTGAGATTGTGATGTGAGAAATGATGAATGTTTTGAGTCGCTATTTGTTACATAGTTGAGTTTGAGTTTTTCGACTGTTGGTAACATGGAGAGCATCGTGTGCACTTTTCAATATTGATTTCTGGTGCGTTCCCGGTGAGCTTTGTGTAGAAGCTCACCGGATGTAAAATTCATAAACTTTGTTCAAAAAGGAAAAGGGTTGGAGTTTCAATTCAGAGTCTCGACCTCATTCGTGTATCGTAATGGAAACCATATTTATCATTCATCGTACATACACAGTGAATCGAAACGATCACCGAAAAGAATCCATAGTATCCTATGTGATTTCATATAGACGCCAGCCTAGCACCAGTCATTTTATTACACACTTGTTTTGCTTCCACTGTTAAATTTCACCATCCACCGTCCCCCATCGTTAAAATATCCTTTTTTTTTTTCATCCCAACCTGAACTCATTCGAAGAAACAACTAAGCAGCCTTCTCGGCAGTTTCCTCTACACTAGCGACCTTGGCCTTCTTCTCTTTTCCCCCATCGCTATTTTCGCCTTCAACTTCCGGCTCTTCTTCTGCCTTTCTCTTCGAACCTGATTGTATTGGTAAATCCTTAGTTTCCTTTTTCTTATGTCTAACTAAACCTGTTAGATCCGTAGCTGTCTTTTTGGCTTCTTCAACACGTGCAGCGGTATCAGATGCAGATTCTCCAAGGACATTTCCTAGAATGCCACTCATAGCGTTGGATTGGGGTGCACCAGCTGGTGCGAGGGCTGAAGCCAAAGCCTGGTTGATGTCTACAGGTGGAGCGCGGAGTTCTTTGAGCTGTAAGATAATGGTGTTAGCATATTTAGCCGTCGTGGAAGTTCAAGATAAAATGTGTACGAAGGAAGGAGGTGACATACACGAAGCTCCATATCCGCAACGATACTTTTAACTTCGGCGATTCTGTGTCTCGTGACATCATTATCTTCTGAGACGGCCGACTCTGCCAATTCAACTTCTTGGTTGTGTAGCTTGAGTTTGGTGCTCTTGATCGCTAGTTCCAATTCCTTGACAGCTTCTGCTCTCATTTCTTCGTCGACATTGTCGGCTCCTGCGTTGGGCTTCTTATCATCGGTTTCAGTTTGTGTAATTGATGCAAATTCAAGGGCGAGAGATAGTTTGTAATGCGCTTCGGCAATTTGTTCATCTTCTTCTGGGAAAAGACTTTGTTTCAAGGCGAGAGATTCCTTGAAATCTGCCACTGCAGCTGGAAATCTATGTAAATGTTAGCAACTGATGGGAATTTCATATCATGGACCTCATGCACCTTTCATTCTCAAGAGAAATCTCTCCCAAGAGATCACGTGTATCCGCAAGCCTCTCTTTGATATGGGTAGTCATAGGATTATCGCCAGTTTCTTTTCCCTTGCCCTCTCCCTCATCCGCTTGCAACCTCTTCTCGAATAATACACGGGTCAAATCAAGGATGTCGAAAGCAATATTGAGGGGATCATCTTCTTCATCTTCTTCCTCTGCTTCTTCTTCCTCCTCATCTGAATCCTCAAAATTCTCATCTCCCGTGAATGTAAACAGAGGCTTATTTGGGTTTGTGCTAGAACTTTCTTCTTTCTTGGCAGCGCCTCCATTTGCAATTATAGCAACCTCTTCCTCGGCCACTTTGTCTGCCTTTTCTTCTGCTTCTGTTTTTCCAGCCTCGTCCTTTTTCTCATCTTCCGTCTTAACAGTCTCATCTTCTTCCGTAATGGTATCTACTTTCTTTGCGCCACTCTTCTTCTTAGATTTTTGCTTCTCACCTCCAGCTCTACCGCCCAATACATCACTTTGTTGCTGCGCAACCTTGAAGAGTGCTCTTCCATACAGAAACAGAATCTCTGCATTTTCCGGGGACATCTCTCCATTGATTTCAGCTTGTAATTCGGCGGCTTGCGCATAGTGATCTACGGCATCGTCGTAACGCTTTTGTGCATATTCAGCGGTTCCTTTTGCACAATATTCGGCGAGCGATACTTTGGCCGAATTGTATGCTTCCAAATCTGCGGATGCTTGCGTGGATAAGGTGATGGGTGGTTCGATTGGTTCAGCCATTATAGCTTTATAGGCAAACAGTGGGAATTTGAGGTCTGCGATTGAAGTGTATTTGGCAGAGCTTTAGTAAAGTTTGATCTTTTTCAATTGTAATTGTTGAAAATTAACAATTGATAAATGGTAAAGTTAAGAGGTGATATAGAAACGAATTTACGATAGTTAAGTGAATAAGACAATAACTTGTTTTTGAAGCTCAGAGTCGTAAGGTGCTTAAGGAACAGATTTGCAGGGATTAGCTGAGCTTTACGCGAAACTTGAAAGCACTTTAACTTTTACGCGTCAACAACGCGTCTCACAAGCCTTGATCAAAATATTGAACAGATGTGTTAAGCATATATGAATTTACGAAATGCATGATTGAGAAGGATTAAGACGAAAAACTATAGAGAAGCCTGGAAATTGAACTGAAAATATGGCTCGCCTCAATCCTACAGCGAAATCAAAAGCCCCTCCGCTCTTCAGACCTCCTGCGACCCCCGCTACAAATTCGAATCCTATCCCCTCATCATCGCCTGCATTTGCAACTCCGGTACATCCTATACGACCCTTCAATCCCACCGCAGCTCCTATACCGAAAGCGAGCATCCTACCAATTCTCCTTCCACCTGCGACTTTAAGACCATTGGCTTTTCGCACTTTCACAAAAAAGCATAGTTTAACATTGACGTCGTCCGCATTACAAGTGTTGGCTACTTTTATTGGAAAGCATTGTGGGACAGGATGGAGGGAAGAAGGACTGGCAGAGAGAGTTTTAGAGGAGGTCGCCAAGAGTTGGAAGAATAGGAGTGGTGGTGTTATTGTCGAGGGCGAGGGAACGGAATTGAAGGAGATTCTGAAAGCTTTGGAAGGGAATATGAGTGGTGGAAGGATAGTCGTAGGAAGAGAGCTAAGCCGGCAGAACAGTTTAGTACTGGGATCATCACAATATGGAGAGGTCAATCATACAAGACTTGGGCTACGGCCAGGGAATATACCCAGAGAGGATAGTCAGTCAAGTTTGGGAATGTCAACGTTGGAGGTCAATGACGAGGAAGATGAGGATGGCCTGATGGATCCAAGGAGGTGGTTGAAAGTCATTGATGCATTTGAGCAACCCCGACTGGTGTATAATGTTGCTAAGAAGCACTTTGATAGGTATGTTTCAATGATAAAATTTTATCTGAATCAACTAACTCAGTACAGAGATACCTCCAAACCTTCATTGTTCCCACCTGCGTCTCATAAAACACTCCTCTTCCAAAACCGCTATAATGTTATCCATCAACGTCTCCTTCGCAATGAATCTTTTCAAACGCCCGCTTTTCAAGGTGGCAAAGCTTCCCTTCAACGCAGCACGTCCGCCATTACCACTCAACAACAATCATACAAATTAACGCCGATAGCTAATCTTCTCGGTCGCAATCGCAGCTCTCATATGCTTCTCGGCCTCCTCAGCATTTCACCCACTGGTACCCTCGCCATCAATGACCTGACGGGCAGCATCGCTCTCGATCTTACACACGCAGCAGCCATTCCCGAAGATAGCGCCTGGTTTGCCCCTGGGATGATGGTACTCGTAGACGGCACATACGAGGAAGATGAAACTGGGACGTCATCTCGTCTTGGTGGAAATGGGGGCGTAGGAGGTACTATTTCTGGAAAATTCGTCGGTTTCTTCATCGGCCACCCTCCTCCCGAACGCCGTCATGTGACTCTAGGCACTGCCGGTGAGGGAGACACCACAGCTGGCGGTGGTTTCGGCTGGGTAGACTTCCTAGGCGTGGGTAGTTCTCGCGCCCTAGGCAACAAAATGCAACGACTGGAACAAAAGCTTCTCCGACCCCCTCCCCCTGACACAGATACAGATGATCCCCCGCCTCCATCTAGAGGCCGTGTAGTCATTCTTGGTGATGTACATCTCGACATTCCTCAAACTCTTCAAGCCCTCAAAAAGATTCTCTCTCTATACTCATCTGAACCAGAAGGTTGCACACCTATGACCTTTATCCTACTCGGCTCTTTCGTCTCTCATGCCGTACTGGCTCGGGGCGGATCGGGAGGCTCTATAGAATATAAAGAGTATTTTGATTCCCTTGCGGCCGTTCTCTCTGAATACCCTACTATCTTAAGTACAGCGACATTCATCTTTATCCCTGGCCCCAACGACGCATGGGTTTCAGCCTTCTCATCCGGGTCTACTGTCCCTCTGCCCAGAAAACCCGTACCAGAAATGTTCACATCCCGCATAAAACGTGCCTTTGCAAACGCAAACACTGAAATGGAGAAAGAAAACGGCAATAAAGGAGATGGAGAGGCCATTTGGACGAGTAATCCTGCAAGAGTCAGTTTATTTGGCATGAGCTGTGAACTGGTAGTATTCCGCGACGACGTCAGCGGACGATTACGTCGTACAGCTGTTACACTCAAGTCATCTCAAACGTCAAACCCTGAAAACGAAGATGAAGATATAGATATGTCACCACCTCCATCTTCAATTCCCTCTTCCACCCCTCCTCCAGAAATCGATCCCGATATCCACACCGCGCGTCGTCTTACCAGGACACTCCTCGATCAGGGACATCTTTCACCCTTTCCTCTAAATATCGCACCCCAGCATTGGGATTTTTCAAATGCGTTGAGCATTTATCCATTGCCAACAGCAATTGTTATGTGCGATGTGGATAGTCCGGCATTTTGCTTGACGTACGAGGGGTGCCATGTAATGAATCCAGCGAGTGTGGTAGCAAAGGGGAGAAGAGGCGTAGCGAGGTGGATTGAGTATGATGTTTGGGGACGGGCTGGGAAGGTCAGAGAGGTGGGATTTTAGGGACACGATGGAAGAAATGATTGGGTTCAACGGGATTTGAATCCAAAATTCTTATACTATACATTCCTCCCTGAATTATTATTGTATATCTTCTTCTTTAATGGAGCATTTTGTCAGTTAGGCGAACTCAGAGTTGTAAAAGTCGATTTCTACATCGTCCAGGCTTAGGCGTTGGGTGTTAAATACGAAAGAGGTGGGGGGTCAATGAACGGCATTATAGAATCATGTACAATACATACTCGATCAATGTAAGTACCTAGGGGTAGCTACAAATGTTGTCTTGGACACCGTTGGACATAACTCTCGGTAGAGCACAACATCAAATCTTTTCAAAATCCGAACAATGATGTGATGATCAATAAAGTTAAATTTTAGTGCTGGGTGAATTCAGAGATGCTGAAGACAACCTCTTGATTTTCCAGTAGGGACATCGTCAAGTAATTTAACTGTCAACACATGATTGCATTCATATATCATAGTAACAAGATATGACCAAGTATTCCACTCTATCATCCACAGCATTATTATCTAATTCACATGGTCAAACACATCATAACACGTGGAAATGAATCAAGACATATTCATTTCAAGCCTCCGCCTTTTATTAACCTGTTTAGTTTGAGAATTGCATACAAATGCAACCTCAGCAGCTTAGACGAGGGACGCTAACATTCAAGGCCTCCCTCCAAAAGATGAACGACTTGGTCCAATTCGAGTCCTAATCCTAGATCCCGTGATATCAAAAGCTCAGCACGCATGATTATTCCTCTGCCAATCCACGTATCTTTGTGGCTCCGCCGTTATATATACTTGAGTTATGAGTCTCTCATATCCCGCTCACCGATAACGCCATAACCTATAACCTTAATCCCAATCATTCGTTCACAATATTGAACAGTATGGATATTTGGTATAATGCTTCTACCCAAAACTTATTCAATAAGGGGCACTCGATGGTGTAGTACTACTGCTGCCACGTAAATGTGATGAAGAGCCCTTGAAGAGGGATTGCCATACGAATGCTTCTCCCAGAAGCATGTTGATATCAGTCTCTGTCCAGTTGCGAGTTGGTAGCGCTTGAAGAAACATCATAATTTCTTGGAAGTCCATCTTTAGTAATTTAGAGGACCATTTTACAAGAAATGCGAGGCACACGTATAAGTGAAACTCTGAAAATCCTTGCTCTTCGGCCTAATAGTTGTGTTAGGAGTGGGAAAGAAAGGAAGCATTTGTTACTAACCAAATAAGTGTCCCACATTCTAATAGTATTTTGAACACTAATCTCCCGCATCAAAAGACAGTTCATCCACCGGAAACTAAATTGTATAAATTCAACACCTTCTGCTTGGAGATGCTTGGCCAATGGTTCATCGATCCTTGCAGTTAAATCCCGAAGTGACGCCACTTGACGTTGAATCCCTGGCTGCGCAAAAATATAGTTATCCTGAATGCCATCCAAAAGTTTTGTTAAACACCAAAACGAATCTGCTTCAACTGCGTCTAAAACTGGTTTTGGGAGCTGCCCTGGATCCATACCGCTTTCTACATCTGAATCTGCGATATAGGTAGCGAGGAAAACCTGCCAGAATGGCGTGACAAGGTCATTAATGCCTTGCACATAACCACTGGCAGGATGGCGGATCGCCCAAACATATAATATCCTTTCTAAAGATCGTTGTGTAGCTTCATAACTGTAAAGCTCTAAGTGAGGATTAGTTCGTGGAACATCGATGCTGATCTGATGCCAAATTGCTTCATCAAGTCCCCTGGCTTTGCCAGTGGGAGCAGAAGTAGTACCGCCTTTTTCGAAAGCTTGTCGTACCCCATCAAGATATTCCTTTCGTTTACGTTCCAGTGTTCCTACGCGTCTTTCGCTGCTAGTTGGGAGATAGCCAAGTAGGAGCTGCCATGACATGGCACGAACTTCTTCTGGTATTCCATTCCAAGAGGCATCTCTGAGTTCGGTCAAAGGTATCGAAGTAGCTTGTAATATCTTTTTGAATTTATTTATTCGCGTTATCCGGGCTCCGCATGCTTCTACTTCTTTCGATGTAGCATTAGGTGGTACTGGAGGGTGATCTATTAAATGTAGAGAATTTGCCGGATCCCGGAGTATTTCTTTATATTGAGGCCGGAGTATCTTCCCTTCACTCTTTTTTGCAACTGGATAGCTTGGCGCTGGTCTTTCGATCGCAATATCTGCACTGTTTGACATTCTTCGCGACCCTAAGCCCACTGCACTCGCCCCAAAGCTAGAGCGCCACGGAGGGTTCTTGCCCTCATCAACGGCGGCATTGGCCGACGCACTCTTCAACCGGCTCTGGTTCTTGCGCTTCTTGCTGGAGATGCTTGGAAGGCCAAAATCATCTCCATCATCATCCTCATATCCATATTCGTCTTCTTCCTCCTCTTCATCATCTGCAGCCCAATCATTATTGGTATGCGACATGAAATCTGTGTATGATCTGCGAGGTGGCGGGGACAATGCTGCCGGACCTCGTTGAGGTGGAGTGTCGTTTCGATACTTGTGCGAGGGATTGGATGGAGGCGTTCTGGGGCGGGAAGTGTTAGATAATGATCTAAACTCTAGGTTAGCTGGTATTCTACAACACAGCGGCATTGTGAAACGTGCAAGTTATCGAACTTCAGTATGTCGGCATGAGAGTAACCAGCTCCCACAACAAGTCCGGATACCGAATCGCTACTTTGCTTTTTGGGAGATGCATCACGGCGACCACTTGCTGTTCGGGCACGCCAAAAAGGAGATGATGATCTGTTCATGTCAGTCCCTGGGATTCATATCTCAAAGCCGCAACTCAAAGCTTCGGCCAAGCGGGCGCAAAGAGATCTCGATTGGAAACGTACTCAGCACGCTCTGCAATGTAAGGTCAGTTTTCAGTTAGATAAAGAGAATGCATTGCGCATAGCTTAACATGCAGAAATATGCGTATTCTTCAAGACAGCAGGTACGGGGCGGGGGAGGGGGTAAACTGACCAACCTGAACCATCTCCTACAATAGTGGCTCGAGTCAGCTGGATAATACAGACAACTTGGATAATGGCATCGCATACCTGTTGTACTGGTTTTTTGCTACCATTGGAAGAAGAGAACATCTTCACAGCCCCTCGTAGAATGAACGACTTAGTTGCAATTCGTTCTTTTTCATTCCTTTTGCAGTATTCTTATATTTCGAAGTTCATTACCGTTCCTTTTGTTTGAACGTGGTATGGTATGGGTACATTGCGCAGGCTCAGGCGGGGAAAGCCCCGCTAGCTCGAAATTGGTACGCTAAAATCATACTAAGGCGGAACGGACCAGGGCGCGCCATGCTATCGATTCAAATGTTGTTATTGGGTTTAAGGCCTTTCCTCCTTAGCAGACCTTCAATTTAGATATTTACTCTCACTTGAATTGGAATCCAATCCCTATATCAATCTTTTTCTCTCCATCTACATCACTTCAAGCCTTCTTTTCTTTCCTTTCCATTTCAGTCTCGGCATCAAGAACTCTCTGAGCATACTTCTTGACTCTTCTAAATACTTCCAGTAACTTGCGATCAAGACTGCAGCCCTTTCGCAAATCTTCTTCATCGAGAAGTACGCGAAACAGCGGTCGCGCATCGTTCTACAAGTTTACCTTGAATTGAACTTAATCAACTTATCTCACAGAAAACAGATAGACTCGTCATGGCTGAAGCCGAGAATTTCGAGGAAGATCTCTTCGCTGACCTGTATGTACTCTTCACCTCACACCTACTTTTCCAAAACATTCTGGTGGTCGCACCTTTATCAACACGTTGCAAAACATTCAGCTGATACATTGCGTAAGGTACACCGAAGATGATAACGCCGCAAATGCATCAGAGGCAGTGACCGAACCTACCGTCCAACCATCAGCCCCTGCTACAGAAACCAAAACCGAAATACCAGCCGAACAAGACATTGAACAAAATCCACATGATGGAGATGGGGATGGAGATCAACAAATGTACAATGGTGAACAGGATGTGGATGAAGATATAGATTTCAATCTGGGAAGCGGGAATGGCAATGGGGGTGGTTATGATGCTCCTTCTACTAGGGATGAAGCACAAGGACCGGGTATTAAAGAAGATGGGTAAGATTACAGATTTTTTTCCTCTACACTTTATCATTGCTATGCTGCAAATTTGCAATATGACTATAGTCACGGAGCTTCGGGTTCAACTCACACCAAGCATGGAATATGGAGATCATGGATATGATGGGTTGGGGTTGATGCAGAGGTCAGGACATGAACTGGCAGCAAATCTGGAAGCTGGAATTGTGATCGGGAATGGAACCAAATGAAATAGGAACGGGTACTTTTGGATGGGAGCTTTCGGGGGTTCAGGTGGCTATGTGAAGGGTTCTTGGGCGCTTGATCCAATATCATATCCTGCTTTGGCATCGGGTATTTACTTTGGACTTGGCTCAAGGCTAAGGGAGCATGGAGAAGGAATGGCGTTGGAATAAGCTCAGAGTCATTTGATTTGAGATAATTGGGTATACACACCACATGCATTCGCCATCCACAACGGCAATAGTCAAACCTGCTACTACTACTACTACTACTACTACTACTACATAGCCTATTGTCGATATAATCTTCATAGAGCCACAGACACAGATAGGCCATAGCCCATAGCTTCGACGCCAGTACCTAGCATCACGATAGCAAAAAAACGCGATTTTTTTTTGGATATCTTATGGTGCCATCTGTTCTATCGTTATTGCATGATTTGCAGGCAATGTTAGACGGTTATTGCTTGGGTGTGTACCTGGCATTAACACCATGCTGGAAATGTCGAAAGCTCCATCAAATGCCAGATGTGGTCCTTTAAACCCCAACCCACCCTTGCTCCTTCGCCTGCAGCCCAGTTACAAATTATTTTTCCAGTCAACAATGGAGAATTGGATGTCATCTCGTCCCCGAGAAATGAAACAGCCTAGGAGAAGGAACCGGTGCACAGATTGCTTCGAAGATAACTAATACGGGACGACTTCTTTGCCTGTTCTCATTGTCGCCATATGAATTGATGAGTATAGCCAGAATGCTAACTTTTGCCTGCTTAGTAAAATGTTCATTGGTGGTTTGAATTGGGAAACGACAGATGGTGAGATGGCCAAATTTCAACGTTACGCTTAACCCCTGTACGACCACTAATGCTAGATTATAGAATCATTGAAGGATTACTTCTCACAATTTGGTGAAGTACTTGAATGTACTGTCATGAGAGATGGTGCCTCTGGTCGATCTCGAGGATTTGGGTTCCTGACATTCAAAGACGCCCGGACTGTCAATATTGTCATGGTTAAAGAACATTACCTTGACGGCAAAATAGTAAGACCCGATCTCAAAACTTTTAACAATTCATTACGCTCTTGTCCTTCCAAATTTCTCCTATTAGCTTCAAAAGGCACTCACTCACATACAACTTTTAAGATTGATCCCAAGCGCGCTATTCCCAGAGATGAGCAAGAACGTACAAGCAAAATTTTCGTTGGTGGTGTCAGTCAGGATGCTTCCGAACAAGATTTCAAAGAGTACTTCACACAATTTGGACGAGTTGTTGATGCCACTCTTATGATGGACAAAGACACCGGTAGACCAAGAGGATTTGGATTCGTCACATTCGACAGTGAAGCCGCTGTCGAAGCATGCTTGGAGGCTCCACTCGAAATTCATGGAAAGCCAATCGAGGTCAAGAAAGCCCAGCCTCGAGGCAACATACGAGAAGAGGAAGAAACCAGGGGGCCGCGAGGCAGTAGATTCAAGAAAGGTGGAAACGCCAGTGATGAATTTCAGAATTCTAATCAACAGCAACAAGCCGGTCAAATGAATGTCCCAGGTGGTATGACTCCTCAATTAATGGCTCAATATTGGCAGCGCATGCAACAGTACTTTGCAGTAATGCAACAACAAATGGCCATGGGCGGGGGGCGAGGACAAATGCCCGGTGGAATGCCCGGCGGTATGAATCCTGCCATGATGGCCCAAATGGCTCAGATGCAGCAGATGCAGCAAATGCAGCAGCAAATGCAAGGAGGGGGAGGCGCTGGAGCGCGTAGCCAAAGTCCTCAAAGTCCAACTGCTGGAATGGCAGCAATGGCCAGTATGAATCCAGCTATGATGCAACAGATGCAGCAAATGCAACAAATGCAGATGCAACAGGCCATGGGCGGACAGGCCATGGGCGGACAGGGAGGTAACTTTCCGGCTGGAGGTGGGAGTAACCCCGGTGGTCGAATGGGTACACCCGGCTACAATGCCTACGAACAAGGCCTCTTCGAGCAACAAAAGTACGAGCAGCAACAAATGAGACGTGCTCAACGCGAACAATCTCAATATGGAGGCGGCGGTAGTGGCGGTGGGTATGGAATGGGTGGAGGTGGCGGTGGACCAACCTCTTGGGAGGGTATGTATGACGATGTTCCTCAGCCAGGCAGTGGTGGTGGTGGTGGTGGTAGTGGCGGCGGTCGCGGAGGATTTGGTGGTGGAAGAGGTCGTGGAGGTGGAGGTGGAGGAAGCGATAGGGGGTCTGCTCCTCCTGCGGCTGCACCTAATGCACCTGCCGGTGCTCCAACAGGCCCGAAGAATGCTGGAAAGCCTGGTGCGAACTACAGGGGTGGTGGAAGGGGTGGCAACAGAGGTTTTCATCCTTATGCTAGGGGATAAACGTGGCACTCACTGTTCCTTGGGGTTTCTGGCCGAGGAGTTGCTTGAATCAATATTCTAGTAGTCATCTAGCCATCGATAAACTCAGGCTCTTCAGTGCAGTCACATTGCCTCACGTACATTCAAAAATCGCATCTTTGCTTAGCCTTCGTATCACTTTCGACGACTGCTTTCTCATTTACTTATTTCATTGTCATATTTTGACCTCTAAACCGGGGCCGCGGTGTTAAGGCTGAACAACTTATGAAGAGCTTCAGATTCAGATAATCATTCCACTGCAAAATCCTCGGCGTGGAAGAGACTGAGATGGGGCCAGTAATCCAATATCAAAATTCCGTTATTGTATAAAGAAACCAGGACATCCCAAACAACTGGGAATGGAAATGAAAAATAGTTGCCATGATTGTTGATGCTTCCTTGCATGTGATACTCTTGATTTGTTCTGTTTGACCAAAAGTGGCTCCTCATTGTTCTCTTTGTTTTTTCAAAAGGTTAAACTGTTATTTGTCTGCTCTGGCTAAACTATTTCCCTGCTTGAAAGGAGACTCAGGTAAACTACCGTTGGCATTCCCATGTTTTTGTCCAATTCGTAATTCAATTAAAGAGTTTTCTGTATCATGCAAAGTTGCAAAGTTGCAAAATTGGCTGTCGAATAAATACTCTGTTCTGTTCAAAAGGCTGGAGAATAATGAAAACATTGTGGTATTAGGTCAGGTTCCTACATGCTGAGTCAGAATTTAACTCTTCCTGCTGCGCCTACTAGGTACATAAGCCCCAGAATCGCCTTCGTCAATAAACAAGCAATTCCATCAACATCAATAACACAATGTCTCTCTCTTCAATAGCAGAAATCAAGCCGGTGTTGTTTCCTCAATTTAAAAACTTTCCCACGGACATCCGCCTAATTGTGTGGGAATACTGCATTCCCCCATCTAGGGTGGTTGTCTTGACTCACAACCCCATCAAGACGCCCGTGAATCGTGTGGACGACATTTGGGCGTTCAGATCACAAACTCCGGTTCCTGCCATCTTGTTTGTCAATCGAGAATCTCATCATATCACAACAAAATTTTATGAGCGCACGTTCATAAACGGGTATCGCGAAGGCACCCATACTCTTGCCGAAACTTGGTATGACTTCAAGAGGGATATTCTATATCTGCCCCAGCAACATATAGCCGCCCAGCTCAGCGATTTCCTCTCTGCTCTTCCCCGATCAACTCATGGCAATCAAGATACAGGAGGCTTTAATAGAGTGGAGAACCTTGCATTACCAATCAGGTGGTTGCCCAATTTTGCACGTGTTTCGGACGGCACCGTACACAAACCCTTGACCAGACTGTTAGGCACATTTTGCAGTGTAAAAAAAGTCTATTTTATAGCTGGTCAAGATCCCCCGCACCCTTGTGCAGAGAGTGACGTTGTTTTCCAGGATGGATGGCATCTTCCTTGCAGGTGTATTGAAATGTTTGAGCTTTCAAAAGCGCGCGACACTACCCTTTTAGCTCCAGAACCATTTCCACCATATTCTGTTGCAAGGCACATGGTGGAAAACGAAAGTTTTGTCGTAGATGAAGAACTATTAGGTATTGATAGGGAGAAATGGAATGATGGTGTTGCGACTCGCTTACAAAGCCTTGCGACTAACATCACGGGTGAACGAGATGGGCCTGACGAAAGACATTGGGAAATGCCTGATTTTGAGACCAGGATATTGGTCAGTCGGGGCTATCAAGTGAAGTTCGAAGCTCAAAGGCTAGAATATCTCAACATGATTGAGGAAAATGTGAAGAGGCACGAGAACCACAAGGAAGGCGAATGTAACTGCCAACTTGTTAGCTCCTCAGGCAGGATATTCCAGGGACAACGATAGGAGCTCAGAGGATTGTATGGTTGTTGAGTCCTTCTCCTCGAGTATCTGCCTCAATCTGCTCTCAGGGTACCATGAGGGCTAGTTTGGATACACAAATCTGCATGGATTCCATTAAATAATCTACTCTTTTTGAAAGCGGATTTTGAAGCCGTATTTGGATGCAAAGTTGGTAAAATCGTAGGTTTTGTCTCATGCTTTATAATTATGAGCGTTTCAAAACCTTAAAGTCTAAAGCTATAGTTTGGCTTTCTTTAAATAAGAATTTGGAGTTACCCATAACTTCCAATTTCTATTAAATAAAGCTATTCTTATATGATTCCCTTACTCAATTATTTATCACGAAACGCACTTAATCGTGATGTAAACTCTCATGGATACATAGTGGGCACGTGGTTGGTGTAAATATGTCCTCTATGAGTGCTACGCTCGTAGATCTTTAGTTGCAGATTGTAAGGATAAATTGCACCCTGCTCTCGCAGTTCTTCTAAGGCAAAGTGTCACACTATTCGAATGTCAGTGGCAAGCTGATAAATCGAACTCCCCACCTAAATAGATGCATGTGTCATACAAACACTCCACTTCCTCTTATTTTCACAATTCTACAAATTGATAGTTTTTTTTGAAGAGGATTGATACCACCACGGATTCTGCGGTGGCACAAAGAGCAGATTATTTCAGTGGACACAGCGCGGGTTTTACATCCAAACTATTCCTAAGTCCATCGTTGTTATCCGGCATTTACACGTTCACTTTTTCTAGCTTCCTAATTTTCACGTCGCTCACGTCCTTTAGAGATGTGGCTGCCTAGATTGTTGTACTTGGTGCAATCTGGTGACCGCAATATTTATCGAATGAGGAAGATGGCATGGTCAACGGTGCCAATAATCACACAAAGAAAAGATCCTAAGACGAGACACTAGATATCTAGATGATGAGCCTGACTAAATTAGGGTTCTAAATCGAGATATGAAGATCAAATCCATTCGGTTCAAGAAAAGAGTGCGACTCATGTATTGACTATTTGTGGTATCGCCGTGGCGTGGTGAAGTGTCAACAATAATATGTCTAACAACGTGTAATATTGCTTAAGGGGCTAGAACGATGACTGCGAAACTATTAAGATGCAGTGCCTAGGTGCTAGTGCAGGTAAAGCCATATGGTACCTATATCACATGACCCATATTCCAACAACTATATAAATCTGGATAAAAGTCAAATGGGACGTTTGACTCCTATCGATCATATCTCCCTAATTGCTCCTCATACATGATCATAATTAACGTCAGCCCTTTGTAAGATCTTGAGCGACAATGTCAACACAATACGACGCGATTGGTGCCAATTATGACCTTATTTTTGATCTCCCAACTCAGCAGTTAGCGCACTCAGCTATGATTGAACGACTCGGCCCTATTGTTCAATCCAGACGAATCCTTGAACTTGCGTGTGGAACAGGCTTCTATACTCTCGAAATGTTGAACATGGGCGCTTCTCATGTGACTGCGGTTGATATCTCATCCGTTATGGTCTCTGCTGCTCAAAGTAAGATTTCAGATGAGATGAAAGAACGTGTCACTTTCTGCACTGTAAACTGTGCTCAATTATCTATGTGGAATGAGGACCAGCTTAGTGGTCAAGAGGGGACTTTTGATATTGTTGTCGCAGCTTGGCTGTTGAATTATGCAGAAACACAAGAGGAGATGCAAAAAATGTTTGAAAATATACGCCTCGCCCTGAAGCCTGGAGGAGTCATGATCGCAATGACTGTTAACGCGTCAATTATCGACAGTTTCCAACCAAGTGATTCACCTAACCATGGAGAGGCACGTCTTGGGTTAGTCTATGATTGTCTTGAGGTCCTCAAGAGTGGGTACAAAATGCTTCTTTCCAGCGTGCGAATGGGTGAGAAGAACATTAAGTTCGAATGGTATTTCCTACGAGAGGAGGTTTATCATCAGGCAGCAGCTGAAGCAGGCATGGGTCAGCTCGAATGGAACGTGGTGTTGCCAGACGAACAGCATCTTCAAATACAGGTAGGCAATGCTTCGTCTTTATCCAGAGAGTTATTTTGGCTAATAAATGTTTTGGAGGGCCTGAATGATTGGCAGGCATATTTGGATCGTCCGATAAACGCTATTTGCGTTTCGAGAAAGCCAGAGGTGTAGCTTCAAGAACAATGTTCTACCAATATTAGTTCCGATTAGAAACTTCTAATAAAGACTGAATAGTCATCAATCTGTACCAAGAGCTCTCGCTTTTCCTTTACGGTAGTTCTCAGATCTCTAGGCAGTGATAGATAGTATTAACACAAAGAGACGGCATTCTTGTCATACCAAGCTAATGTGAGAGTATCCGTAACGCCCGTCATTTCTCCAAAAAGAAATCAGACAAAAACGCAGAGTAATTGATGTAGCGCAAATCGTATGGCGTATCTCTTTCATGGCAGATTAGTAATGGTATCTCATGAATTTCCTGAAGAGAAAATAGAGCAGTTTCTGACGTTTTGAGCTGCTGAGATTATCTAGTACTCAATAGGCCAATTCACGAGATATGAACATATTGAACTCCTAAGCTTGAAGTCTTGACATAGTGTTCAAAATAAAGGAAGCGGTCCGGTGGTATGCATGTATTAATGACTATAGCTATGTAGGGGGGTGGAATCGTATTAGGCTATAAAAGTAACTACGAAGTGGAAGATGCTATATGCAGCTAAGGTGCACGTGCCACATCTTTTGTTTTTCCAACACATGAGAAAATTCAAAAAGAATCCAAGCAATAATCTCATCAATAAGCCTTCTTAAACCTAGAAGCCAATTTGGCTATCACTTCTAATCGTTCTTCTTTGTCCTTTCCAGCCATACTTTTGGTTACGTTGTCAAACATTTTCCATACCTCAATAAACTTATGGTTGCTATCTGGGCTAGTGCCGATAGCTTTAAGGGCATCTTGCATATTTTCATGATTTTTGACATTTCGAAGATCATCAAGAGTAAAAGATGACACGTCTACTTGGCCCTTTTGCCGGGATATTTGCGTATGTATTGTAGCCAATTGCACGCAGCAAATCACGAGAGCAGCAAGGCCAACACCTAGAGCAGTCGCAACGGAGGATCCAGTCTGTGGCCAAAAGTTCTGGCCGGAGGCATTCTCGCCCGAAGAATTGTCTGAGACTTCAACCCCGGGGATTATAAAGTCCAAGTGACTTATTCTCAGCACCCAGTTCCATGCAGCGCCAATTTTGAACATTTTGGCGGGTTTAGATGCGGCGGGATAATCGTTGTCTTGATGTAATCCTTTGTCGGCTACAGGACAAAACAGAAGAATCCCTGGTTTGACAGCACGACGCACTGCCAAGTCAAATTTTTCTTTGAATTTGAAGGCTTTGATATAAATGGGAGAAATTTAATACGGGAAGTCAGTTTTCAAGTTAGGGTTGTGGAAAGACCATTTTTCCATGTTGCAAATTTCTTTCATGTCACATCAGTATGATATCTCAATATCAATGATTCTTTCAATGATGGGGATTTTGACACTGATGATATAGTTTGAATATAAGATTATCATTCAAAACTATATTTTGTTCATTCCTGGGTACTTCAAGTAGGCTCTAGCCAGACATCTGTGTTGAACAGACAGCCAGCATGAACTCGACGCAATAAATCAAAACTTCACGCCTAACCTTCTTCGCTTCTATGACCAAAAAGGTTTCACTTCATTCTTTATGCTGATGGACCATCAAGTGTCATAGGATGTTCCCACCATCCGCTTTTCCTACATTCATCGTAAGTGCCCTTGTAACTCCACGAAGGAGTAGTTAAAGTGTGGTTTCGCCTGTCTTTGATGTTCTCTCTTCTCAATACTTCACTGCCTTGAACCTTGAACAACGGAGCGAGTTTTTGATTAGTCCCCAATGCTGATTCCAAGGTTGGTGCAAGATCCAAAGCTTTGAAGATTGAAGTTTCTTTAGTAGATATCCACGCATCATATATCTCGTCAGCCGATGCTTGTACTGCATCCTGGCAACGGCCAAAATTATCTGAGTTGGCGTCATCGAGCAAACGCTTGTCGCCATACATTTTCCAGCCTTCGCCACTAGAATCTTTGACAGATAAACCAATGGCGCAGTCCTCGTCATGCATCATCTAGCACAATATGATTAGCACGAAAAGAATACGAAAGCTTCCCTCAATCTGCTTTGCTTACTTTGGCGCACATATCAGGGTAATATGGAAAAAACGGTCTATGAAGCTGGCGTTGTGGAGTGCGAACATGACCGGCCGAAAAGATGTCTTGTAAGAAGTGGTCCGCAAAGGCGTTCATGGCATACGCTTTGTTTAGTCCATTAACATCTCCATGATGGGTACGAGCGTAATTGATTGCAGCCACATGGCCAGCTTTATAGCAGGTATATGCATAATCCCCGAAATGATCCCAATTATAACTTGCCAATTGGAAATAAGTAGGGAAGCCAAATTTCCACGTACGAGCAGTTGCGCGTTGCAGAGCCAAGTCAACATTTTCCAACTTCGGGTACTCATCAGATGGATCTCGATGCTCTTTGAAGGCCCGCTTAACGGCATCAAGCTCTGGCTGTAAGATTTTGAGAATATCTTTCGCGTCGCTGCGCTCATATTCGGCCAGAGTCTCCCAAGCATTATTGAAACGTTTTGTGCGGTCAGCATCATCTTTCCCATCGCTAATTGGGCTACTGGTCCCGAAGAAATCGCCGGCCAGCAGGCTAATCTCGCCGTATGTCAACTTGACTTTGTTGGGCAATGCGAAAGCTTTGGTTCCTGCACGGTAGCGATTCCCGCCATCGATTCCGGTGGCTAGCAATGTGTTGTCTCCCAACCATTTGTGCTCCGCGGCATCGAATGCTAATCCTTATTTAGAGAGATGATTTAGGATTGGTGATTATAGGACTTACCAGGAGGGTTGGGCCCTTCGCTAGTTGTATTTGGTGAGATATTTTCGCCATCTGGTGACTGGTAGCCTTGGAATCGTACAAAACAAGAGGGTGAAAGGCAGCAGCCCCTTGAGACTCATCGATGCTACCCTCAACATCTGCTCCTTGTTCTGGATTCTCTGGATGATCAAGTGGCATTTTGAGTTTGACTTCAACAGTTATTATGTTGCTGGATAATTGGAGAAAAGGAAATATGTTGAGAACCAGACACTTTTGTTCTTAAATAGAAGCTCCAATATCATAGTCAAGTCATTGAGGAGCAAATCAATGTTGGTCTTTGTGCCATCATTATCCTTGGTCAGTGTACTGCCTGAATTTTCTGAGACGCACATAAGCCTTGGCTCCAGTGTTAGTACTATTGCTGTCTCAGAAGGAGCCATAGCACGCATCCTCTCCCGCCTTCCAGCCACTGAGGCTATCACATCCCGTACTGCTGTGAAAATGCATAGTTTTAGCAAGTATCCCAAGCTTCTGTTCCTCTATTACGTGTGGACTTACAGCGTTTATTCCGAGCTAGGGTCATAAGCTCGTTTATTGGTGTGCTTGGAAGGTGCCTTGCTCCAAGTGAATTATTTATCATCCTGGTATCTGGTACTTTTGCTGCGGCATATTCTTCGTGTTCTAGAAGCTAAACTCTCCCATCCGAACACTGCATATTGTGACTAGATGATAGTATGTTGAAATATCTGATATTGTGCCGATACGACCTGTTGTGCAACCCCATAACCGGTTTTGCAATTAACAGAGTACCACCCGCCAATCAACTGACTTTAGCGCCGTGCTTACATTATCCCGCTCTTCAAAGTAGATCACAATTCTAACTCCATTGGTAGATAAGACTTGGGTGAAGTATATCACCTACCTATTAACTATGATGCGAGAACAAGTCTAGAAGACAGCTTGATTCCAAAATGTACGAAAGCATGCTGATCGCATACTAGAACAAGGCGTAACTTTCTCGTCAATGCCTAGTATGTGCATGTGTGAGCTAAAATGAGTATTCTTGAACTAGTATGAGCATGCTTGAACGAAGGTCTAGACTTTAAACAATACTAAGGAATTAATTGACCTCGCAATACGCACTACCCTTCTATATTTTGCCCCATTTTATGTGTCAGTTTATGCCCAAAGATTTCTTTCATATTTCCATTCATTTTTGGCTCAAGTGGTGTTCCAGCATCGTTCAAATGGAGTGCATTAAGTGATTACACTGCATTCATCATTAAAAGAACTTCCCTTTGAAATGTGAGAGTGTCAAAAGATTAAACCTTTGAGTCCAAGGCAGATGCCTGAATAGAGAAAGGCAGTGCTGGAAGATATTAGAATCATCCCATTGAGACTCAAACCCTCTATTCACCCCTTCTGCATTATATCTTTGAAGGCTATGTTTCTTCATGAACTTTTGGTATATCCGGTAGCCACATCTCCTATTCCTGTCAACTTCACCAAGATCAACACATAATGCATTTCCCAACCCCACTAAAGCCCATTTACCCCATCATACCTCCAGCGTCTTTCCACCCAGGGTCGAAGCCAAGAAGACAGAATCAAATATACATATCGTTCAAGTAACCGATCCAACATCGCCAGAACCATCAAATCCGAATCAAACACTCGCATCACCCAAATAATCATCTCATCCGCAATCCTCACGGCGTAAGAATTCAAACACAGAACACACAAATGGAACTCCCAAGTTGCAAATAAAATCGACAAGAATTACTCACACTTCCACTTCGGTTGAATCGAATAAGCAGAGCATCTCCAGAATCAAGCTCTCACACTATCCATATCCGCAAAGACACAGTTCTTACCAGCTATCATACAAAGATACACCTACATACCTTTCCACAATCCAGTATCCAACAGTCCTATCAATCAATACAATGAATCCGATTTCTCAGAGGACGCTCTCATGATAAGATCAACCTTTTGCCCCCATTCCGAAGAGCTACTTCTTATAGATGGGTATTAATAGAAGATACTATACTGAATATAGCTTAGAAGAATACATTCGAATGAATGTATCCGATTATGTTTCATCAAATGAAGATATGAGATATCAGATAATCCATAAAATCTACCGCAGAAATGAAATCCTTTCAACAGAGCATTTATGCCGATCCACTCCATCAACCCCTAAACATGGTTCATCACAAAACCTCACGCATCCAGAACATTATCGCACCTTGACCACTACCTTCCGAACAGCAACGATGACGTACACCAAGCTCTCCTCACTCGCTTGACCTTCACCTCCATCTCACCCAGCCCAATATTTATCATCATTCAAACATACCGCGCCGTCCATTTTCTTTCCACAAATAGCACCTTCCTACCTAGCTATGTGATATACCTTCACGTTATACATACATACATACATACACAATAAATATATCCAACCCCGCGACAAACACTCCGTAACACATGCATACAATTCGTAAAGCTAACAATATTATACCATAGTATCTCTCACAGAGTCCAGGCACATGAAAACTATTAATTAAACCCCTATTCTAATACTCCAAAGACCGAGAAAATTCTCCAAGATACATAATTTACAACAGAGAAAGACAGAGACACAGAATAAAGAGACAAAAAACTCGTACAACATGCACGCTTAGTAAACGAAAAGAGCAACAAGAAATACCTCGATATGTATCTCTATTCTTCCTCTCAACTATATACTACCCCTCTAACCCCTCTCAAAGTGTCGCTCATCAGAACTCTCAGGTCTCTTTATATGTATGCAGTTATCTATGAGCATACATGGTAGATCTCTGCGTTATGTATTCGTATTTCTTGAGATGTAAGATACCAGTACTCTCAGGAATAGCTTGTTACTCTGCTTCGAAATTGGGATTCTAGATCCTGTATATATAGGGACTCAGATAAAGATCTCTGCAATTTGTATCTTTCTGTATTTTCCAATGAGATAAAAGGAAAGGAAACGAAATGAAATTAAATGAAATTAGACAGCAACAGAGGTGATCATTACCCTCGTGAGAAACAAGGAGTATTTATGAAATGCTATTTATTATTCCATTATATTAGTTGAAATTTCGGCTAGCATAGATAGATACATTCCTTTCCCATTTCTCTGTTATGAATTCCTTCCTACTGTATGTAAAATCTTATATCTCAGGGAGACTCTTTTTTTATTTCAAAACTAGTGAACTACGTTGCGACGACCCCTCACATCAGCCCTTCGATTCACACAATGTTTAATCATGCATACGAGAATGAAGATAACGAAAGTGCAGATCACTTAAAGTACCACAGAATCTTTAAAATCGTAAATTTTTATTAAAAGTTAATTAATTAACCATCAAATGTAAAATGTGAAAGTAAATCAAAGGCTAATGCAAGTTATGCTGGTATCATGTTCGTAAAATCCATCCATCCATGCTTGCTTGATTCCTTCATAGCTAAACGCCATGTCACACCCTACTATGCAACTCCGAACTCTCATCATCAAGTTTTATACTCTTAGAGCATCTGAAGTACTTTAGACGACATGCGCTGCATCTCCATTAAAGTGGCTCGCACCTGCACCGACGGGTTTACGTCCAATGCCTGTTGTACCAGTTCCATTATGATATTCCTTATTTCTGATATCTCCACCGTGGCCCATACCATGTGCATGTCCATGTCCATATCCACGACCATAAGCACCATATCCACCATCACTGTAGCCTTCAGTGCCCCATCCAGCTTGTCTCGTGAAGGTCGCATCCTCAAGGTCCGCTCCAGTACCAGGGAAAGGAGTTGAGCGATTCAAAGGGATGTGGTTAGTTCTCCAATCCCAAATCGACGCGTACACCATTCTGTAAGATGAGAACGCCATCACTGTTCCGATGATAGCTCCTGCGAGACAATCATACCAATTGTGATATTCGTCAATAGTGAGTGCACCTGCGATAAGCGTGGCGCCGAGAATAGGTGCATATGTAACGATGAGTTTCCACATGGCAGGATGATAGTTTGACCAAACCTTGAGCTTTGCGTTCAAGTATATGGACAAGAAGACGAAACCGGCAAAAGCAGCAGTCGAGTGACCAGATGGGAAGGATTCGAGAGAGTCATCGATTTCATCTTCGTCACCTGTACAGATTTTTCGATCGTACATGATGAAGTTGAGACCATTTCCTGTTTCTTGTGTCGTAGTTACTGGAATGTTGGGTTTGCAGACAGTGAGGAAATGAGGACGAAGACCACCGATGAGCCATTTGAGGAAAACTTGGAAGACGGCCGCTGTGATGAGAGAATAGAGGAGACCAATCACGGCATTGTTCATATCCCAAAAAGATCGGACGCGGATTTGAACAATCAAGAAGGCTGCGATTGGGACGAGAGATGCGAGGAGTGCAGCTTCCCAAATTGGAACGATTTCGTTACGGAGAGGCTAAGTGAATATATTTATTAGATAGTTGTTAGGGTTAGATGGAGGGTATACTCACGTATGCGAATTGAGGATAAACAATCTCTCCATCTTGGAAATAGACCGGGAAAGATCGAGAAGGAGCTGGATGGGCTTCATAGACACCCAGTCCAACAGCACCCATCGCAGCCATAGTGAGGATATCGAGCCAAGTAACTTTAAGCCATTGACCGAAGCTTGGACGCGTGTTCATGGGAAGAACCAATGGTTCTTTACCGTGATGTTTCGTCTCATGAGTAGCTACATTTGCTCCAGGTCCAGCAGTAGCAGGTGCCTGCTGTTTGCGTGAGAACATGCCCATTTTATATTTGGCACCTTCGTAGGGAGATAGGTCAAGTAACTCAACAGCTTGAAGAGCAACAAATACTCTGATTAAGTCGAGTGAGATTGGCGAGAAGAGAGACTGAAATGAAGATATCACAAGAAATCCAAGACGTTTAGTAGAAGGAAAGTTCAAACTTTAATACCCTTTCCTTTCTACCTAGCCCATCTACTTTTGGTGGAACGTGTTTGAGACTCTGTACCTTGATTTTTGGGGGTTTCTTTCTTTTCTCCTAATACCAATAAAGGAATGACCACGAATCCGACCAATACCAACCAGTTGCCAGTTGTTCACTAACATTTACGTTACTCCTGTGGTTACGCCAGAATAATCCCCTAGTTCCCGTTAGTGAGAATAGCATGGAGACGCTTGGAGGATGTTCGCGAAAATTGAATGATGATGATACTAATCTTTTGATTGGTTAATGGCATCGCACGGATGATGACGTCAGCTTCCATTAGCCACACCTTCCGCAGAAAACAGTCTTCTAGGCGTCTCCACGTAATCCCAAATCAAGGAAGTAGCAACAATCAGACCTGCTCGAGCCACTTTCGCATAAATGAAGATGCCACATTACATACGCCAAGATCGTCTAAGGAGATTCTAATTTGCGTGTTTCTGCTTTTATCACATTTCTAGACTTCCCCCTGGTTGACTCTTTGCCTTGCTCCTTCAATTTGCGTACGACAACAAGTTGATCAGTCTCTTGTTTTACCCCCTGGTCTAGTATTCTTAATCTCTTGGCGACGACGGGAGCTTGATTGTGTTGGCAAAAGCTTGTTGTGTTTGCTAAAGCTTGTGGTGAACGTACGAAGAAGGGACGTTTGCTCCGGTCTTATCTGATTCTCATTTGTATGACTTGTTTGAGCTTGACATATCAGGTGTAATTGCTGTGGCTAGATTCCACGTCACTAATAAAATTGTTCCGATCGAGATCTTTCGAAATTCATCGCACATCTTTCATCGGAGTTTTACTTTTTGGGCAATCGAATAGTTCTCCAATCTCTCTCGATTTCTCAATGAACAAATCTCTATTGATATTTAGCGTTCCAAAAAATGCCTTCATTTGATATCTTACTACTCTATAATCTGCTACATCGCGAGAGGGAACATGCATAAATACGTCGCTACCACGCGCTCAATGAACATGTTTCGCTCTAAGCTAACCCGGCAACATCCCAAACCTTCAAAGAAGCATCTCCACCCACGGAAGCGACTTTCTTTCCACCATCGACCCAGCGAATGCCGGTAACACCATCTTTATGCGCATTGGGAGCTTTGACTCTCTTTCCTGGTGAGGCGAGACTCCAAACGAAAATATTGGTATCGAGACTACCACTCACGGCGTGGGTTCCAGCTTGGTTCCAATCTGCGAAGAAATGTTAATTGTGTGGCATGTAATAATGGGATAGAGCTTTGGGTATAAGATGTGAGACATCGTGTGAAAGAGAAAAAGACAAACTTACCAATGCTGGTTATTCTTGCCGTATGGCCACCCCATCTATCCGTCTTAATTTCCCAATTGGATGTATCATAAACATGAATCTTGCCAGATGAATTTCCTGCCGCAAGAAGATCTCCACTAGGTGAAAATTCCAATGCGGAGATCACAGCTAGAGAGTTTTTAAGTTCTGTTTTTGGAGATAAATTGTTTCCATCAACGCTGTATATGTGTACAACATTGCGATCATCTCCTACCGCTACAATATTTCCGTTTGCTGTGATAGATGTTGGTGTAAAATCCTTGGTTGCCACGGAATTCACGAGGCTACCTGTAGAGAAGATATCGATGCCATTTGTAGTAGCAACATACAACTTGTCGTCTACAGCTGCTACTCCTTTAGGTTGACCATTCAACTTGGCTGCTTCACCAACGAAAGTGTTTTGAGGAACATCGATAGTTCGTAAAGTATCATCCCAGGCAACACTATAGGATTTATCTCCGGCGCTGGCCCAACTAGATACTTGATTGGTATGCGAAGAACCTTCAGTAGCAGAGCCAACACCAGTGCCGACATCCCAGGAGACGACTCGGCCATCGAAACTACCTGTCCATAATGTTTGACCTTTCTCTGTGTGTGCTGAGCCAATGGCCGTAATAGCTTTACCGTGTCCTTGGACAATCTTGGTTGGTTTATCCATTCCTTCAGCCAGATAGTTTAGATCTCCAGCCAAGTTCAAACTGATGATCATTCCATCGCTGCGAGAAGGCCATACAACACCGACCTGGTGATCTGGAATGCTTACATTTCCTTCTCCGCCAAATCTCCAAGTTTGAACGGCTTTACCAGCTTCAACATCCCAGAGTTTGACGGTCTGGTCAGCGCTGGCTGTAACCAATCTCTTCGAATCTTTCGCCCACGAAACACTGAATATACTTCCTTTATGCTCTCCATCTCCAAGGCTTGCTTTGGTATCACCAGTTTTTCCGTCATATAATTGGATTTTGCGATCCGCTCCGACGCTTACGAGGTGGTTTCCGTCCGGCGAAAACCCTACTCCGTAAATGTAACCTTTGTGAAGCTCTCCCAACTTGGAATTGAATTTGAAAGGAGCTCCATGGAGAAACACCATGCTCATATCATCAGATCCAGTAGCTGCTCTGAGTGGTCTTTGCTGACGAATTGCAACTGAATTGATGATCGAAGTATGTCCAACAATTTCTCCTACGGTATTTCCACTATCTGCAGTTATGCAAGCTCCAAATCGTTCTCGTCCATCTCCCACTGCAATGATGCGTTGAGAATCTCCATCCCAAGCAATATCATTGATTCTGCCATTTATAATATGATAATCTCCCTTGACGTTGATTCCTTCTATGGAGTCCCAGACCTTGACGCTTCCAGAGACATCACCACTGGCAATATAGTAACCGGAGGGAGAGAATCGAGCAACGGTGGTTTGAGTTGTGTGATTTGTGAATTGTTTACTTAATGAAGGATCGTCGATATTACGAACGAAAACTGATTTACCAGACTGGGAATAAAAAGTCAGCACTTGGATATCAATACTTCGAGGTGTACACGTACGGCATAAGCAATACGCTCCCCCTTTGGATCACAACTGAGCTGTGTCGGACGGCCACGTTGAGTGTCTGGGGAAGCAGCAAGGATCTTGTCAATAGTGATAGACATTGTTCGTTAGCTCGACTTCAATGCCAAAGAATGGGAAAGTTTCTGGAATTGACAATAGCCTTTGTCAAATCGAGGTATTTTACAAGGGAGGTTATGGTTTAGCTAATAGTTTCAAGAACCTTGAGGACCACGATGAAGTAAGGCTGAGGGGCAGACATGAGTGGGGTGGGCCTTGCCGTTTTAGCTACCGTCGATCTCAGCCACAATTAAATCGGGCAGGCTCCAGCCTTATACACTCGTCTAGGTTTGACTAATGGATGTCATCAATAACGTCAAATGTTAGGCAACAGAGAATTGGATTTCTATAAGACGACGATGCTGTTCGGTTTCTCATCGCAAGTGAGTGTCCATCACATCTGGTTGAACTTATCAAGGAGTATACACTTCAATCATCTCAGGCCAATTCCAATCTCCTGACCTCCTTTATGACTTAAAAAGAACTTGTCAAACTCAAGATACAAAAACAGCAATTCGGATTGATACTCAAGGAATATCAGATAAGATGTTTGTGGCATATGATCCGGACGGTGATGTAGTCCTACTTCTTACGCGGGTAATAGAGCTGGGAGATACAAACGAAGGAGGGAGTCTGGGAGATTCGGCAAAGACAAAAGCAGAATCACGAGACTACGCGAAGGAGAGCAATTCGACGGATGAACCAAGCGCTAGCAGCGAAGATGTACATATGTTAGTCTCATCCAAGCACCTGTGTCTTGCTTCTCCCGTATTCAAAGCCATGCTTCAACACAACAATTTCAAAGAAGGTCGAGAACTAGCTTCTGCCGGCAAGATTGAGATTTCCTTGCCTGACGATGAGCCTGATGCTTTTGCCATCTTGATGTGCGTTATTCATGGCCGGACAAGGAATGTTCCTCGTGAAATCGATTTAGATCTCTTATCGAGAATTTCCACCCTTGTTGATAAGTATCAATTGCATGAGGTGGTTGAAATTATGTCTGATCGATGGATATCTTTGCTTGAGGCCGAATTACCAGAAGAATTTACCGACGATTTACTTCCATGGCTTAGTATATCTTGGGTATTTGAAAAGCCAAGTATATTTAAAGAAGTTACTCGGATTGCAGAACGACAAAGTAACGGTAAGATTGGTGAAGATAGAGATGATATTCCAATACCAAATCTAGTTCTTGGTAAGATAGATTTTGCCCTTTCCTCTGAAGTTCTGAAAACATGACATGACTAACACTGGTAAAGATACAATCCAAGAACGGAGATTGACTGCAATCACTGATGCCTACTCCACAGTCGAAACAATACTCAACACGGGCAAACATCATTGCACCGCACCCCGCAAAGATTCCTTCGAATGTAGCGGCATGGTACTTGGAACGCTCCTCCAGAGCTCTACAAAACTAGGCATATTTCCCGTTCCGGATCTCACTGACACAGAGCTCACGTTTAACTATGTCGCCAATCAAATCCGCAAAGTGGAAGTGATTGCTCTTTGCGATAAAATATCTCCATTCAAAGGGTTTGAGTATCATCATTGGTCCACCCATGGTATCAAACAAGCTATCGATACTACACTAGCAAATATTGAGAAGAGGCTATCAGGATTAGATATGGAAGATTTCAAGAAGGGGAAGAGAGTACAGCCAGAGCTTAAGCTATCAGCGAGGGTGAAAGCAAATAATTTGGACATGACACAGTTGTCGCTTACGTCTTCTTGATATCACGGGTCTTAATGAACCTGTTCCAGAACACTTTCAATATTCTCGCAAACTTTCTTTCTATGCATCTATCTTATATCGTTCTAATCGCTTCACGTTACTTCACTTTTAATCAGTTACTAATTATGCGAAAGTAGTTGATGTTTTAATTTCATTTTTGCCTCCTCCTATGTCTTGGGGGCCTGATTCTTTGGTAACATCACCATACCCGCCCATCTTTCATTGTTTTAACCCACGCATACTAATTCCGCTCCTCATTTGGTATTCTGAGATGTATGCAGGTGTAACTTCATCAATATTCTAAAATCCCGCCCAGGAGTAGACACCTGTCACAAGACAAAACTCACACCCAGATCTTAACCACCATGAAGCGAAATTTCACGCTGTCTATTTTAATATCTAAATCATACTCTACAGCCTGGTAAAGCCCCCCTCAGGAGGTTGCAACCAATTCCTCTCATCATACACATTCTCCCCCTCAATAACATGGAAAGTATAAATAATTCTCCCCTTCCCGCTCGTATTCCTCTCACTCTTATGCAACAAATTCCCATGAATGAGCACCAAATCCCCCGCTTTAACTTCGCCCATTACATAGCTGCCTTCCTTTTCCTCTCCCTCCTTCTCCTTCTTCTCCAAACCCCTTGGGAAAACCTCCCCCTCATTCTCCACAAACTCCGTTCCCCCACCGTCTTTCCTCCTAACAAATCTCTTCCCCACCTTCTCCCACTTATGACTCCCAGGCCAAAAACTCAAACATCCATTTTCCCTCGTTGCATCCTCGAGCGCATACCAAAATCCCACTGCGCTAGGCGGATCGGTGTACAAGAATGTGGAATCTTGATGAGGGGGAACTGCGCCGCCAATTTCAGGGTTCTTGCAAATTATCATTGATTGCAAACATTGGGGTTCCTTGAAACCGAGGGATTGCGCGATGAGAGAAGGAGAGTGTGTGGCATTTGGGGAAAGGAGCGCGGCGAAGGGGGGCGAGAGTGAATGGAGAGCGTGCCCGATTTTGTTTATGGAGAGGTGTTTAGGTTTTAGGAGTTCGCCTTTTGGGGAGAGTGCGTCTATTTTCTCAGGTGTTAGTAATTGATAGTGAAGATTCAATTTCATTCAACAGGTTTGAATGAATCAAAAAAAAAAATTCATATAAAGTGAATAATTCATGATCCAAAACACGAGAAAACATACCTTCTTCAAAGAAAAATCTTATCTTATCACCACTCTCCAAAAAATAACTATCCCCGACATGTTCAACGTCATCTCCTTCCCCCGTACTAAATTTCGTCATAGGATGATCTTCCAGCGAGAAATTGTTCAACATAGAATGAGTCTCGGATAGCAGGGAGGAAACTGTTTCTTGGGAGAGAGCTCCCGGGATTATCAAGTAACCATCTTTGTTAAAGGTGTCGAGCTGCTCCTTTGTGAGGCCCTTAGAGGCAGCAGGAGGCGGCGATGTACGAGAGGGTGACATTTTTGCTTTGAATTGAGGAAAATGCTATTATTGGGGGAGTGGAGGGTTTAATAGTAAAGCAAGATGTGGAGTTTAAGGAGATGGGTTCTCTTATCGAATGACCCCTCACTCGATAAGCCTACCTAGGCCGAATTATGTCGGAACTGCCCGAACGGCTCGTTTGCTAGAGAGCATGCTTTGAAGTTGCGAGTTTGAATAGGACGCAATTGGTGACAGCAGCAATCCGGTGTGGTGTTTGTTTCCTGTGAGACCTACAGCACTGGTAGCCGGCAATCTGAGGAGATCTTGTATATGGGGGGAGGAGAGAAGAGAAAACATGCGGGATGTATCGACGAAGACCAAAAAAATCATTCTACTCATACTTTCTGCTACTCCAACCTAACTCGCATGGCAAAGTGAGGGGTAAATCACAAATACCTTGGTATTCCAACATCATACATACACTCTTTTTCTCTTTTGACAATAACGGTGGGTTGCATAATGGGTGTGTGGTAAAACAAGACCATGAGAAAATGATTCTTTCCTGCTTTCCTGGTGCCTTCGCCCCAAAAAGGGCTGATGGTGCTCAAGAGTGCAAAAAGAAAACAACTGGTGACTGAGGGGTTCGAACCCTCGCATCTCTCGATAATGGTGAATTCTACTTCGTACGAAGTGTCTTAAAACCATCGCCTTAGACCACTCGGCCAAATCACCTGAATTGCTGACGGTTGCGTCTTATAGTAATTACTTAAACTCAAATCAGCCCCAAATGAATATTCTCCCGTTGAATCTCGCATCAAAAAATAGTCTAAAATAGTTCATCGACTTAAATTTTCCTCCTCACAAATCTGATTTTAATTTGTTTATTCTTCTACAGATCTTCTTAACTTTTCAAAAAGTTTAAGCGGAATATTTTGATGCGGGGCGACAAATGGGTGGGGAAAAGAGGGACCGTTACGCCATTGATCTTGAGGTATTTCTATTCTGTCAGACGCGACCCAGAGACCTTCGACATCTAGATTGCTTGCTCCTATCCTCGCCATTACTCCTATGGACCACTTATGAGCACCTTACTAGGAATACTATTTCTCAAAAGTACATCGTCGTGAATCTCCGCCAATGTTCTTGATACCATGATGCATTGTTCGAGCTATCGAAATTAGGGTTGTGAAATGACTGTCAGACCAGATTCCACTCACTGTCAGATCATGTCCGTTAACCGCTTTTAGTCTCTATAAACTATCATATCAAATATGATAGCAATGTTGAATCATGTTGTGCGAATACGGGTGAATGACTTCATGACAAACGCCTTTGTATAGTCACATTTAAGCGAAAGCGAAGGCTAGCTCTTGCAATAGCTCTTAAATAAGGGCCATTCCACTCGTACTTAGCTAGCGTTGCAGACTGAACACAACCTGGCACTTAGAACCTACATCGCAGATTCTACGTCGTCTGTATTCCACTCAAACCAACATATACAAACTATCTTATAAATATAATTCGAATTGTGACATATATGTCTATGATTACTTCAAGAAGGGCCATGTACACACATATCCAGACTTTGCAGATGATATATCTATCACTTGAAAAAACTCAGGTTTTCTCGATCGATAGAGTAAAATCTACCGAATTGCAAAGACATTCCTTTTGGAGACTTGAAGATCCATCAGGTCCACGACTCAGATTAGGCTGCCCCTCAGCTCCTTGGTTTTCTCGTGCGTTTATGTGCCATTCTTCATTTTCTACATCTTTGTCTTTAGATTGTCATTCTCTCATCGGAGGCTAAAGTCCTTCATGAAGTCATGAATCATTCATCGCGTATTCTCTGAAAGATCTGCATTTTGCGCTCACTATATTTCTTCAACCATTGGCGGAACTTTGCACTCCGCACTTCAAGCTATCGTAATCGAAGCAGCTCAAGTCAAAAAGAAAGTTCTTTGAGAAGAAACGTAGAGGAAGTACTTTCTGGAAAATCACTAGTCGGTGATATTTATAAACATCAGCTATGTTTCTAATTGCTTTGATTTTGAATCGTGCTTGGTGTTGTTGCAATGCTATATTGAAGATGAAGTATTGATTCCCCCTCGGTGAGTTAGCTTTGGAGTGAGTAATACGTGACTGTTGAGTGTATGGTACTACGTAGTGATTACATTTCCTCACCACAGTGCCTAAGAAAATGCCTCTCTTTCTCTAATCAAGGTCATTCTGGAATTGTGGTATAAGATCCCTCCTGAGTGGGAAAGAATCATGAATACACACTGCGATTTTCATTTACTTAAGCTGTAGCGTTTACCAGATCCCAGTTTTTACTACCTCCTACTTGTAGTTCTGGTCATATTGCTGTATAGTCTTCTCACTTGCTAAGCTCAAGCCTTTCCGGGTTTCAATTTCTTAGTTTATATAATGCATCATATCCGCAATTATTCGTCATCATCATCTCACCGATTACAATGTTTAACATATCTCCTTATTGCTTCTATCTAGTCAGCGAAATTTGATAGTAAGAAAAAATTTCCCCTCACCCACCACTTTCGATGCTCTAATTTCAGTTCTCACATTGACAAGGCTCTTCGCATTGGTACTTGCACGGTTTATTTTGCTCTAGGTTAAGGGCCCGTTCGGATCGATTTTTTTAGACGATATTGATAACAAATATAGCCTAAATAGGTGTTTACCAAATACAAATATTGTCCAACAAAATCCTACAAATATTGACTTTTTTGATTCACAAATATTGATAACAAAATGTGTTTACTGAATGCGAATATTATTTAACAAAATCCTACAAATGTTGACTTTTTTGATTCACAAATATTGATAACAAAATGTGTTTATCGAATATATATATTATTCAACAAAATCTTATAAAATGTATAATTCTATATTTACAATATATTATCAAAATCTCAAATACAACTTTGAAAAGCATTTGATAATATTTTGTGAACCTTTTTAAATCTTTGAAAAAAAGCAAGTTAATTTTCAATTGATTATATAATCTATTATTACTTTATCATCGCTAATCTTATCAATCTCACATTTTTTTTATCAATCTTATCTCATTATTACTACCCTTATTAACCTTATCTTATTATTGCTACTTTTATCAACTTTACTTTATCATTATTATTATACTAATAAAAAACTCTTTCAGAATATATCTTTTAGCTTTTCAAAAGAAATATTGCTTTTGTTAATATATTTGTGTTTATATTTGGAAAAAATATATTATCAAATATTATATTAAAACATCTATATATAGATATACAAAAAAGCAAGGATTCAAAATATATAATAAAGGTTATATTTAATTAATTTTAAATCAAGATTATAATCAGTGATGTTTTAATAATTTATGTATATTAAAAGCTATATTTATAAAGTTATAAGACTTTGTATTTGAATATATTAAACTTCAACTTTTTTGTAATATTATAATTGAAGAGAAACTTATAATATTTCTTTATATAGTTTTGAAAGGAACTAGTATAAGTAATGTAATAGAATTGTTTGATTATTCTAAATCAATTATTTATAGTTGCTTTTATTAAACCCTCAAGATTATATTAATTTTGTATCAATATATAATCAAACTTTCAAATAATTTTTTCAATACAATAATTTCTAATCATAAACGAATCGAAAAAAACAAGAAATTCTTTTTATATTTTCGAAAATGTTTTAGAGCTATAAATAATATATACATTTATTTATAATAAACTATTAAAAATATTATATTGTTCTATAATAAAAAAGGAACTTTAATATAAAATATATTTGGTATTTGTACTTTTGATTTTCAATTCTCTTTTATATAGTTAGACTAGAAAGGAAATATATATAATCAATGAATTCTTAATAATATATATACAAAAGGTGTTTTCAAAATCCTTAATGGATAGTTTTATTTGATAAATATAGAATATATATATCAATAGCCATTTCTTGTTTTATATCGAAAAATATAATATTATTTAAAAAAACAAATATTAATTAATATACAATCGAAAAATAAAAAAGAATTATATAATCTCCGATATTCAATAATACGAAATTCAATTGAATAAATTTTCGATATTCTGAAAAACAGATTTAAGATATTTGATAAACCCTTTTTATTCCTTTTCGAAAAACAAATTTGGATTGTATTTGTATATATTGCATTATACAATTTCATTTACTTTTATAAAGCAAAGGATATATTTAAAAATAAAGAAATATAAAAGGAAATAATAAGAAATAAAAATAATAAATTTGAAAATAATTCAGAATCTCTTTTAAAAAGTAATAATCAAATATCTAAAAATATAGTAAGAATCAGAAACGATATTACTAAAATTATATAAAAAAATTATATTAAGGAATTGACTAAACGAAAAATAATTAAAAAAAACAATATTTAAAAAAATATATTGATTATTATTATTATTATAATAATATTTAATAATTGTCTCATAAATCAATTATTTCTAATTTATAATTATAAATATATTTATTTGTTTTATTACACATAACTATAATATTACAACCAGATTTACCAACAATTTCCTCTATAAAATCATCTCAAATCCTATCAATTACATTCAAATATTAAATTACAAAAATCAACAACTCCAAATCAACAATATCATTATCAACACTATTGAATTTTAATAATAAAGTTTTGTATTACAATCTTCTGATTATATTTTCTAAACCAAAATAATCACAAAATATCTTTTTAACTGCTTGAATAATTATAAATTATTAACATTCGTATACAAATTGAGTTTGGATTTATTGATATTTATATTCAAAATCAATATATTCCTCTAGAGATTAATAAATACAACAACTTTCTTTATTACTTTTCTTCAAAGCTTCAACAAATTATAATATTTGTAATATCTTTGCTTAACATTTGTATCTCTTACAATCTTTGTAACTTTCAATTAAATCGTTTTGAAAAATATTACATTTTGATTTACTTTCACTCTCTTTATTATTTGTATTATTCGATTTACAAAAATAACAAAGAGTTTTGTTAATAAAAGTTTTGAAATTGAAAGATGCAGTCGATATACTTATTTTATTCTTTTTTATTTCAAAGGTTTTGATCTTCAAAATTGATAACAAATCTTTGTTATTGTTGATAAAATTGAAAGGATTGTTAATATCGATAATACTATTATTATTAATTGTTAAAAGATCAATTATAAAACCAGATTGAGTTTCAATCTCAATTTAATTAATTATACTTTCAATTCCAATCATAACCCAATTAATTGTAATTCTATTTTCAAAACAAAAGAGCATTTCGGAAAGACAAATTATCTTTTTATTTTTTTATAATTTCAAATGTTTATAAATATCTATAATAAATTGCTAAACTTTAGTTAAAGTTTAAAAAGACTATTAATCTTTTTTCCAATCTATATTAGAAGTTTCTTGAATACGAATATAATCTTAATATATAGATTTAAAAAACAACTATTTCGATTAACAATATTTAATTGTAATCTGCTAGCTGAATAAATAATAAAGTTGAATTAAAGCAATGATTATTAGCTATACCTTATCTTTCATAAAACTTTCTATATATTTGCTTTTATAAACCTACTATTCAATTATATATCATCAAACAATATTTAGTAACTCATTCCATCTTTGTTTTCCTAATTTATCATCTATAATTCTTGAAATCAATATAGCATTTGCTATAATAAAACTAGAATATTGAATTTGTAAATCAAAAAGATTAAAGCTATTATTCCATAAATATATAAAAGCATTGAAAATTGAAGCTTTAATAAAATCGCAATAACCAAAAGTAAAAAGATTCGATTCATTTGTAACTTAAAAGTCAAAAGCAATTATTTGCAATTCTATTTCCTTTTGTATTTCATTTATTATAACAATTAATAATCGATTTAGAAATTCGTTAGCTATATCTTGAAACTTCTAAATAGGATTGATTTTATTGGATTTTGATAAAGAAATATAATAACAAAAAGGACTATAATATCATATTAAAGGAATATATTATATCGAAAGAGTATATCATATTGAAGGAGTATATCATATTGAAGGAATATATTATATTAAAGAAGTATATCATATTAAAGAAATATATCGTATTGAAGAAGTGTGTTATATTAAAGAAATATATTATATTAAAGGAATGTATAATTATTGATGAATTAAAGAAATGCGTTTTTGTATTGGAATATATTATATAAAAAAAGATATTTGATAATTCGAAGAAAAGGGATATGATTGTATTGAAGAAGAAATACAATATCGATTATAATAATGTTGAAATAGAAAAGATAATAAAGAATAATATTTATTAGATATAATAGGACTATTGATAATAGATTATTTAAAAGAAGAATTCATTTTTGCAAATTTTTATTATTATTATTGTTTTAATTAAAATAATATAATATATATATCTTTTTAGTAGCATTCAATTTAGTATTAGCATATTATATAATCAGATCACATGATTGTCGCCTATAAGCTTACGAAAGCGACCATTAATCCGAAAACAATCATTAAGCCAAAAACGGCCATAAATCTGAAAACGGATATAAAATAAAGAATATAAAAAAAGGCTTTATTTCGAAAGAATGGATGGATTAGAAAGAAATCTACAAGAGATTTATGAAAGCGGAAATATTGAATTAGAAGGAAAAAGCATAAAAAGAGGCCTTTTTCCCTTGAATGTAAAAAAAAAAAAAAAAAAAAAAAAAAAATTATTCAATACAGATTCTTTAATATCACGTGTCACACTGCTTATATAATCCATTTTAGTCGTTAACCTGAGCCAGCTTCCATACTATATTACTAGCCTATGACCTACGATAATTATCTATATAATAAAAAAGATTAAACAAAGAAATAATCTTTAGTGAATATTTAAAAATGAATTTTGATAAGATAGTGATGATAATAATAATATTAATAATAAAGTTATAAAAAAAGTATTTGCTAAATATAAAAATTGATTGAAAAAGAATTTGGATTTATAGAAATTATTAAATTTGTTAAATATAGGGTTCAATAATTTGTAAAATATTATTAATAAATTTCAATTAATTTTTTAAATGATCCAAATGCAATTGTTAATAAAATATTTGTAGATTATATATTGTAATATTATATAATCAAATTTACAAAAACTTGAAATTTTAATAAATGATTCGAACGCTATTATTAATAATATGATATATTCGCTAAATTTGTAGCGCTACGATCATGTTATCAATATAGAAAAAATCGATCCGAACGGGCCCTAAAGCTTTGTCTCTTCCTTACGTACCTTAAACATTCATATAATTATAATTGACAAAAATCTGTGTTTACACTGGTGCCACGTCTTCTTCCCTCTTTCTAACCAAAATATCTCACTGCAGAAGATGAAACTAACAAGGAGAAAGTTATTCTGCAAGAGCATAGTGTACTTACTAAAACATGAAGCTTTGGCTTTGGAATAAAAAGCTCTTAGCATCTTCGATTCAGATATTGAGAGGCAGGATGTATCGTGATTCATAATGTCATATCTGTAGAGTAATAGAAAATGATAAGATTTTTTGTAATGATAGGTAGGAATTAATGTTTACTACATACTATGGCCGTTGACCACCAACTGTTAAGTGACTGCCCCCCCCCCGACGCAGACACGAACGAAGCTGTGATAAAAATGCTGTTGTGAGAAAGAAATAGACACGCTGCCCAGTTCTCTAACCTGACGTGGATGGGATGGTGATGTTACGCTCTGTACAATAACTTATTAATGTTCAAGACACGTCGTCAGTCTGGCTCATTCTCGTGGAGTCAAATAGGAAATGAGTAATAAACCGCCTCCTGCCATAGATCAAACCAGTCACCCGCTCTCCACCAAAAATCACTATCGTCATCGATGTCATTATCATCGACGCTTTAATCATACTCGTAATAATCATAATGCCCAAGCAATCCATATTCGACGTCATCTGATTGTGTAGTGTTGATAACCCATCCGTGATTTATCATTTCCTCCTTAATGTAATCACAAGGACCCTCCTCATATAAGTTGACAGTAATTTTTTGCAGGGACGGAATGGCTCTGAAGCGAGAATCAACAAGGGCTAACGCCTCCTCAACAATATTGAGATTGTCAAGCTCATCAAGCTTGGTTTGCCAAGTATTGCTGCTTTCTAAATCGGTTTCAAGCGTAATCAAGCTGGTGCAGTCGTTTTGGATTTTCGACAAGCCCTGAGAGTCGCCGACTCCAAGGACGATATCAGGAGTTTCCAGATCGTAGAGCGAGGGAAAGGTGATGGTGACGTGTTGGATTGAGCTGGCATTTGTAAGGCCAATCTTATCCAGGAAAGCTTGAGCATTCGACAATGCGAATTCGAAGGTATTCTGCGCGTAAAATGCTGACCGGGCCTCGCTATGGATAGTCCTACATGTGAAGAGTAGGCCCTGAGTAAGACCTGTGGGCAGAAATCGCAGCTGGGAGTCTATCTCGATAGAGGATTCACAAACCAAGAGCTCATCATATATCTTGTTGCGAAGCTCCCTGGGAAGGCTGAGAATGTTGGTCGACATTTTGCTGGCGGTGTATGCTTGAGGCCTCCTACGCTCACTGCGATACGCCGTCGAGATTTATTTTCTCACAAGCTATCAATTGCAGGCGCGATGTGGAATCGACTGATACCAAATATGTTGTTGGGAAGTTGATTGCCAAGGCAGAGTTGAGAAGATGACCACCCCATTGCCTTTTCCCCGCTTAGGAAAGCAAAAGTAAACGGACAAGCAGGGTGTCATCAGCCACAAGCCTCACCTCTTGTATAACCTCATCCTGCACAATCAATTCCATTTCCCTGAATTTGTTAGCTTCTCTGCCCTCATGACCTATCCGTCCTTCGCGTATCATCGCACAATCTCACGGTTACCATTCAAAGTACACACTATCAAGTACTAAGTAACACTTTCCATGCATTAACCCAACCTCGGGATACCCCATTGCCTCCTTTCTCTATTTGCCCCCCGTTATCGTGATCGTAAGCCCGCAAGCCAGAAAAGGAAAATTTCCATTTCGTTCCGTGGTCGTGGGGTTGTCTAACCTAGCTATGCGTACTACAATTCTTAGAGATGATTAAAGGAGTGCCGAGGAGCAAATACTTGTGCTGACTTGCAAAATGTGAAAGATGCCAATTACTACAAGGAAAGGGCGAGGCTATCTGCCCATCAAGTCAGATGTACCAATGATTGATCTCTAATCACTTGAAAACCTTGGCATGGTAACGTTGGATGATGAGTGACAAGAAACTACGTATGTTAGTGAGTCTCTCAATGGGCTTCGGCTCCATTATGGATCTGATGCATGAGCGAATGCAAACAGTTGAGATATGATCAAGACGAGAAACATGCTTTCATTGGCCTAACTCCTAGTTTCTAACCATCAATTCATATTAATCCAATCCTGTTCAATCCATCAGTCGTATACGTAGAGATTCATACAGCCGCTCTGAAAATGCTCAAATGCAGAAAATGATCCACCCAAATCATGAGACCTTGGGAAGTCTTTTTACAGACATTCCATGTTGTTGCCAAAAGTATAGATGCAAAGAGAAGTAAGATCGAATCGTTATAGCCATGTCAATGTATCACGAGTTTGTTGCAGAGTTGCCCAAAGTATAATTATGCGGAAATTCCTCCGGAGCGCTCACTTGGTATGAGTTCGTAGCCATCTTCAGGGGCGAGGGCAAATGCAGAGATTGTAATACCTGCAGCCGATACAATCGAGAGACACCAACTAACAGTGCAGAAAATCCATCCTTTGTCCAGCTTCCAGCCCGGGAAGAATTGTTCATCATGGTCATATAGATATGCCTACTAATAGTCAGTATCGTCTCGCCTCGCGTCCATTGATTTCCAAAACAAACACAACATACCACAATACTCATACTGGCTGCTTGAACTACACCCACCAACACCAGCAACAAAGCTAGTATTTTCCAGCCCGTCTCTCTCTTTTGCTTGCCACCGAGTAAGACAACTACATATGCCACCAATGTAACTAACTCTACCACAGCTGCAAAAGACATCAGAAACCCTACGGATCGCCACATGGAACAGAATCCCCTGTCTGGCCCAGCACAATCTTCCGATGTAGGGAAATGAGAAGAGTGGCCTGTGAGCGAACTGTAGCTGCGATGAAGTCCTATCGATTTCGTTACATGATTACCGTTCGGTGTCGTTACATCCCATGTAATCCAATCAGGTATGAAGATCGATACAAAAGTCATCGTTGTCGCTATACAAATCAAACTATCAGCTATTGCACTATAATATGTTGGCAGAAGAAGGCAGGATCAACTCAAAGGGCTAGATTCTGGCCAAGATAACTGCGATACTTCTAACGAACACAAGGAATAGAAATGATGTAGAGAACAACATACCAGCGATAAACACTGCGAGAGCGACACTGTAAACATAAACCCTCGTCATAGTGCTGTAAATATACGCAGGATTACTTTCGCAGCCTTCCTAAATTGCCGCCTCTCCTTCAATGCAAATGTTTGTTCCCGTCTCGCCTTCAGGTATTTAATATCGAAGGAACAGTGTTTCTCTCGAAGAGATATAAAGATAAGAGACAACGAAAGTCTCTGAGAAAGAGAAATTGCGAATGAGGGGTTCGAGTCGTTGAAATTTAATCAGTATGGGTCTTCGAAGGAAGGTTGCGTAGTGACCTATGCATGCAAAGCACAAACCGGTTGGCCTGGCCTGCCCAATCGAGTGATTCGCTGATATTGAATAGAGCTTCCCCCAAGTTATCTATCGCCCAAACACTCAACAAATGGCGGTGAGCGTCTATTCCGGAGAAAGATCCGGTTCCTTCAATTGTAATTATTATATCACGTCTCAGATGCTGTTGCGCATGTTTAAAGTGATGGTATTCTTTGACTTTAGGAAAGGTGGGAGGAAATGTCCAAACTTGTCATAACCATCAACCTTATTCCTAGGTAGGTGGAGTGGAGTGTCGAAATGACGTTGCTGGTTGATTTAACGAGTACTAATGGGAGGTACTAGAGGGAGGCTTCGGAACATTCGATAGATTTCAATCACGAGGACGGATTTAGATATTGGCTGCATACTATTGCACACGATTGCATACAGTATCACATTATTACTGGGTAGGCGCTGATAAGAAGCAATAGTGTATGCGAATTGTTATATTATTGGTGATAAAAGAACAATTGGTACTTGATGCCATGTCTTTTGTTTGGGTATCTCAGTTAACAATATCGTGGTTGATTTGGATATCGGAGAAAATGCAACCACTGAACAGCCACCACTATGTATTATCTGCTCAGCCATCCCTTATTGGCCACCCAGAAAGAAATCAGAAACCGGATTTAGCCATGTCCATCATCTCCAGCTAAGTTATCGAATATGCAATTGATGTTTGTAGTTTGTAGGCAAGAAACATTGGGCCGATTTGTTAGTCTTCAACCCACAGCAGCTCGCAAACCACCCTTTTCAACAACCACTACAATGAGAGATAACATGTTATCGATACCACTCGTTTGATGCTGAATCCCGTCCTCATTCACTGTCTTCACTTTCGCTGCTGCTCGACCCATCTTCACTGGACGAATCCTCATCATCACTGCCCGAACTAGATGAGCTGCTTGATGAACTGGATGATGTATCGTCTTTGTTGTTACCGTCCACCATTGACTCGTCATCGGAGCTGCTATCATCAGAGTCACTACTTGAATCTGAGTCAGAAGAGCTTGAATCATCAGCGGCAAGTGTCCGTTGCTTTCTTTTCCTTCCAATCTTCTGGGGGGTACCGTCATTTAATCGCAACCTCTTTTCTCCGTCCGTTGCTACAGATTCTGTTTCCGTGGCTTGCGTATCCGTCGTCTCTTCCGAAGACGAAGAGCCCAATTCAGCAAGAATTTGTTCAGCTCTCATTCTTTTGGTCATTCTAGGAGCCATCGCTGCGTCCGACAGTCCCATAATTACACCTTCTTCATATCCCATTTGAGACGACGCTCCGGCGGCAGTCATTGATGCAACATATTCATTCATGGCAAGGTCGTACTCTCGTTGTCTCTTGCTACTGTCTGCCATGGTTGCTGGAAATCCAGAAGCATCAGACTCTCGATCCTTCACTTTGATAGCTAATGCCTCGTCTCGAAGTCTTTTTCTAACCCCTCCCTGCAAACCTCTGACGTACTCGTAGAGAAGATGGACGTGATCGGAGGGAACGACCTCAATGTTGAAAGCGTGTTTCAATAAGTGATTTTGGTGGTTTTTGTTGAACTTCCACGTCTCCTTCGATTCGTGATATTGCTTTAAATATGCTAAGAACGGACGTGGGGCGGCAATTGGTTTGGAGACTTTCGACTTCTTCACAGACTTCTGGGGTGTTGAATCCTTCTCACTGGTACCATTTTCTGGTCTGGCTTCCGATTTTGCCTTCTTGACTCTTTTCACCCTTCGTTCCTTTTCTGGGAGTGTGGTATCAAACTGTTCTTCGACTATAGGTGGTGCAGGTGTTTCAAAAGCTTGACTCGTAGAAGGACCGTAGAAAAAGTCGTCTTGTGCTTTTTGATCAGCCACCCAACCTAAGTATAACTGTTTTATACTATCGCCATCTTGAGATTTTGTTTCCGGAGTGAATGTTACTGATTTTTTTAGCGCAGATTTTCTGGGTGTAGTAAAAATTGAATCAGGCGCGATTGATCGTTGTGGTTCAGAAGCAGGAGGAGAGTTGAGGTTCCTCGGCTTTTTCGCAGACGTTTCGTGCTCGGACTCGGTGTCGTCTCTTGGTCTTTTCCTATTTGCTATCTCGATTTCTCTTTGAGGTTCGTCAATTGAGGCTTGAGAATTTGGATCTGAGGAATCTGGGGCCGATTTCAACTTTAAGCCTAATCGTTTCCATGAGGGGACTCGTGACGCCCCTCCACTCGCGGAAGTTGAAGGTATCATGGCAAAGACCTTAAGAAATCTAAGAGTGTACCGGCCTATGAACAGGCGAATTGAAATCTAAGCTTCGAAAGGCAAGCCCTGATATTTCACCAAAAATACAAAAAAGTGACGCTCAGATTGATGTTGATGTGAAGGACCGTGAAGTAACTTTTTTTCTCTTGATAAGAATACCCGCCGCTTTAATAATCGGCGCTAGACTATTTTGAACGATAGCCCAGGCTTCAAGCTTCCGCGTGTAAAGGTTAGATACCGGTAGCTACTGTACATGACAACTTTGAAGCATCATAATTTCTTCCACGTCTTTATTCCTCACCTAAATAACCACGATACCTGTTGATTCTAATCTACAAGCAACCATTGTTTTGAAATACCCCATCCTTCAGATCTAAATACCAAGTCAACTTCTTCAAAATGTCGGGTATGTTTGTTCTCGCGCGCCCACCTCTTGACAAGCTCCTCAAGAAGCTCGAGAAGCTTGAACTAACAATCCACAATAGGTAGCGCAGGTTACGACAGACATATCACGATCTTTTCTGATCAAGGAAGATTATACCAAGTCGGTACGCACATTCAGACGCAAATAGAACCGTTAAAGCCATGGGATTCGTAGGATCTCAGCTTTATTGATCTATGACGACCCCAATCCAACATAACAACATGCAATAACATTATGCTAACTGCTCTTGCGAGAATAGAGTATGCTTTCAAAGCTATCACCGCTGCGAACATCATGTCTGTAGGCATTCGAGGAAAGGATTGTGCCGTTGTTTTGTCTCAAAAGAAAGTTCCCGTACGATACGCTGATCCAGATTCTATTTCAAGTTCAATACTGATAAATTGGTGCTCCACATAGGATAAGCTCATTGATCCATCGTCCGTCTCTCACATCTTTCAATTGTCACCATCCGTAGGATGTGTTATGACAGGTTCTATCGCAGATGCAAGAGCCTCTGTCCAGAGAGCTATTGGTGAGGCTGCCGAATTTAGATACAAGTTTGGATACGAGATGCCTTGTGATGCCCTGGCAAAGAGGATTGCCAATATCAGCCAAGTCTATACCCAAAGAGTAAGCTTACTTAATGAAACCTTTGCCGAATTTCTGGATGATACTGTACCTCTATTCATCGTGCTAACTTCATATTGTTTTTTAGGCATACATGAGACCGTATGGTGTTGCAACCACGTTAATATCGTTGGATTCTGAGTTTGGTCCTCAACTGTACAAATGTGACCCAGCTGGCTACTACACTGGTTACAAGGGAACAGCTTCGGGTCCAAAGCAACAGGAGGCGTTCAATCACCTGGAGAAAAAGCTCAAGAACAAGGATTGTGCAGAAGGTAGCTGGGAAGATGTAGTAGAATTAGGCATCACAACTTTGAGCACAGTTCTCAGCGTCGATTTCAAGAAAGGAGAATTGGAGATTGGTATTGTTGGGGGGCCAAGAAAGGACGGAAAGGAGGGCACAGATCCGGGCTTCAGGGCTTTAACCGAAGAGGAGATCGATGAGAGGTTACAGGCAATCGCAGAAAAAGACTAGTTGCCGATCATTGTAAAGAGATGAGGCAAGGTATCCAGATGAGGCAGCTATGAAATACGTTCGGTAACACCGGCGAATGACTGATCGAGAAATACTATTGCTATGAAATTCAATTTATGATACCAATCTGCATTTGATACCGAGCAATGGGAGCAATGGTAGGCGAGAAAGCCACATATCTTCTGTCTGCTCGTTAAATTTGGCGCAACATTTTGTACACTCGAGGAAAAAAGAAACGAAACGGAAACATAGCCATATGGTGGCTTGACCACTGCTGGACTGAATAATAGACGACCCATACCTTCGGTGACAGTGTGCTATGATTGTCTCGGATGATCTGACTAGATCCAGGACAACCAGCATCAATGATCTAGCATTACGCAGCCCTATCCGGAAATATGGTTTTGGGATTGATCGAATCATCAATCATCTCACACCCCAAACAAATATTAAGACAGGGAATATGAAATATTGAGTATTGAGGATCCGAAAAGAGCAGTGGGGTGGAGTCCCATCCCAAAATGGGTCTATTGGAGTTACCAAGCTGCGGACATGGAATATTGGGATGCGGTGATAGGAGTATCTCCCAAAGAAATCACATCTTGGTACTGGGTTAAGATCGTATGGCCCCCAGATGATCTGCTGCAGTCTGTGTTCAGGACACAGGAGATTCTCCGGTCTATGTGCAGAGAACAGTATGGTGTGGTATGTAATAATACATATGCATCGATATGGTTGGTACCTGGCGCAGTCACCGCTTGTCCAATGCGAGTGAGATGCTTTCTATAACTTCAGCTATAACGATATTATGATCTGGATCCGAGGCTTCCCATTGGTTGAAAAAATTGATGGCAACACACGTTTGAGCCTTGAACCGGCATGGTTTTTGCTCTGATGGCTTTTTTGTAAGATTATGAGTGGATTAGATTATTTGACGGGTCAGAACCTAGTGAAGGCTGAATATTTTATCCCTGTTCCCACGCGAGCGAACAGGTACCGAGGTGTAGCTCAATCTTTTTAGCTTATTTTTTCCCTTTGCTTCCTTTACCAAGAAACCTAAAAGGAATCCCAAATCATTATCCACATACCGCGCATACGAAAGTCACACAGAGATTTGACTGCACATCACACAGGGGACCCGTATCAATTATCCACAATCTACCTCTCATCTAATCCTCCCATCATCCTCCACCACTCATTCCCACGTTTCAATCCTTACGTTCTTCCTCTAAGAATCTGAGGTACACCCATTACACAATACTATCCCAAACCCTATCTCGAACCATCTAACCTGAACCCTTGGACATCTCGCAAATCGCTGCCGTCATGCATCTCCTGAGAAAGACCATGATAGCTTGGTACCCTTGCATCCTTACATCCTTACAGCTCTGTAGGGTTTAAAGTAGCTTTGAGCTCGTCACTCCCGTATCATTAGCATCGGGCTTAGTTGTGGGGCACAAATGGCTTTCTATACAGTGAGAGTAGCTCAATGGTATCTAATATTTCCAATGGAATCAAAGAGTTGGCTTTGTCTGGCTGAGGTATCCTCCCGTTAGCCAGCCACGTTGAGACTCAAAGTGGATGATCAATTTTCAGAGTCAACGTCCTATCTAGTCAAGTATGATTTGAAAAGCTTCATAAACGGCCGAGATGGCTTCATCTTTCCAAGACATCAACGGCACAGTCTTTCATTCAGTTCCTCATTGTCTCCACGTCTCCACTTCCTACCCATTAGCAAGCCATTCTAGTGATCATTTTCCCGTTATTTGAAGTTACAGCATCTTCAAACCCTCAAAACTACATACACAATGGCCGATGGATGTAAGTCATTTATGTTCCTTCCACACACGACCGTTACTTGTACTCGTCACTACAGTGCATTCGGGACGGATAAAACTCAATTGACTTCAATGACTTACGCAATCACTAGTGAACGATCAAAGAACTGCTCGGGTAGCAGATATTCTCTCCGATTTCCGCACTCTTCAATACTACATCGCTGCTGCTCCTACCGACCCATCAAACATGGATGATTACTACACTGAAGGGTATGCCGCTCTTCGTCAATGCTCCTTAGATGGCCAGCATATCCTGAACTGTGCTGCTGAAACTCGAGTCCCACGAGCTCGCGGTGGTGCAGATGAGCAATCGAAAGCAGAATTGCAACAGTATGTCTCTCCCTACCATCCCACGGCACGATTGGGGCTTTCATGATTTTCTATACTAACATCGAGAAGGGTACTCCTTGATGCGTTTTCTCGCCGTCACGAGGCTCAAAAGATCTACCTTCGCCAAGGTGCGGCACAGCGTTGGATCAGTTACAGAGATCAAGTGTTACAGGGCCAGAGACCTCATACCGGGCACACGGATCAATTGAACGCATGCGATGTGCAGCTCCGAGCAGTAAGTCCAAGGGAATTTTTTTTTTTTTCACTCAATTCTCCACTCCGAGCCATCGAGCCGCTCCTCCCCACTTCCGGTTCTTGTGCGAGCGAGCAAGGATGTTGCCAACTTTTGATCACTTGGTACTATTGATTCTTACGCGTACTGATTGGGGAAACAGGAATTGATATCGATCACAGACGAGGCCATCTACTCGGATTTACGGTCGTCCGATTATGGCATGGGGCGCTGGACGCAAGAAGATCCGAGCTTGAGACAGGTGCAGAGATGGGTTAGGGCTAGACGTTAAGCTGTCATTGCTCGGAATTGAAGCACGTGGGCGGGAAGAGGAGATGTGACTGCCGAGGTTGAGTCGGGAGATGTGGGACGGGGTGAATCGGGTGAATGGAGCGCTGTAATACTATTATTGTACAGGAAGATGGGTTTGGAAATGTTTGATGGCTCTTATCGAATTGGGATTGTTTGGGTGATTGGATTGGGTTGGATTGGGTTGGCATGGCATGGCATGGCATGGAATTTCCTTATGCATAAAATGGTTGGCGATGGGCATGGAATGGCGCACACATCAGGTTTCCCCTGGCCCTGGCGGTTGGGTTTTCTTTGGCTACTTACTTCCTTGCTCGTTATATGGGATTAGACGAGAGGTAGTTCAGACTTAGAGCATAGAGCTGTGCTAGTGTATCTAAAGTTAACTTGTCAATTGTGAATCAAGAAATTGAGATATATCGAATGATTTATGTGACATTAGTGACATTTGCCTATTCAAACTCGCTAGTATTCAATATAATAGATCCTGCTATGCTCCTTCCATCCGTATGTAAGCAACGAGAATATGCCAGCCTCGTACGGCGGCTAAATCAAATAGGTATACAACTTCTAAAAATCTCAATCGGTCGATTCCTTCTTCGATGTAATCCTTCCTCGATATCAATTATCGAATATCGAATATCGAATCCCCCACTCCCGAGAATGTGATCCAAAAATAACTGCCAAGGAAGGCTCATCCCGTCTTACTATGAACACAGAGCGCAATACCACACAACGACAAGATCATACCAATCCAGGTATCTATCGATATATTAGCTCTCGTACTCGGGGTCCACGCCACATTTCTGGAGTATGTACTCCGCTCAATGGTGGTGATGACGAGGGGATGTATGGGGAAGGAGTGAGGGGAATTACCGCGACTGATGACTTTTCTTTCCACCCACCACTCTCCTAACACCGTGAAGAGAAAAGCTAGAGAATTGGTGATGGGAACTGTTAGGGAGAGTTCTACACATATCATTAGCATCAGTTACGTCACCACTGTACTCGTGTGATACTCATATGACTGTTCTCTCCAGCTTCTTCCTCTACGGATCGACACGGCGAGAAAAAGAAAAGAAAAGAAAAGCAAGCGAAAAAAAAAGCAAAGAAAAACTCACCAGCCTGGCCGATTAACAGGAAAAACCAAATACTCCCCGTCAAATTGATCACCAGCGGAATGGCATATCTCGGATTTCGCAGGAGATCCACGACGCCAAAGAACGCGCCGTATATCTTTGATTTGACGAACGATTTGGTAACCGAGGGGGATGCGAGGATGGGGTGAGAGGGCGGTTGGTGAGTGCGCGCGGCGGCTGGGATGAAGGGCGTGGTGAAGCCCCAGGCGATGCCGATGAGCAGGAATCCGATGATGTAGCGGAAGAGAGAGGGGCCGGAGGGGTCGGGTGGGGTGGAGGTCACTGGGTCGGAGAGGAGTGTGGGGGTGGGAGAGGGGGCGATGGAATACATGATGGGTTGACGTGATGGCGTGTGATGGGTTGAGAGAAGGGGAGGTGGGAGGTGGGGGGTGGGAGATTGGGTCGAGAGTGACGAGTGGAGAGGCTGGTTGGGGGATTTTAGGTTGGAGTTGTGATGTGATGTGATGTAATGTGATGATGTGATGAAAGAGAGTTGTACCGATCTGTAGTCGGTTGGTGATATAATTAGATCTTTCTTGATTGGCGATGTACAATGCACAGAGAGAGGATCGTATGGAGAGGATGATCAGATAAGGAAGGCAACGCCCTAGTCAGCATTGTGTTCGGGAATAACCGAAGAAGAATGCGAAGCGGCGGTTAGTCACCAATAATGATGTACGGGCAGCAACAAACAGCCTTGCCGCAAGTTGCCGGATTGGTAAGGTGGAGGGGGGCGGGTGGTTGGTTGGTTTCACCCAGTGGGTGTTTGTCAACAACAAACAAACAAACAAACAAATAAACAAACAAGCAAGCAAGCAAGCAAGCAAGCAAGCACCCTTGATCCGACGGAAATTGCTCAACCTCATCATTGTGTAATTAAGACGACACTATTATTGGGTGCTATCCTCCGTAGATCTGAGATGAGAGTCAGAATCTTGGTACCTGCATCACCAGACTCCACCACGCCAAATGATTTCCGATCGATTACACGCTCATCTCGCCATCCTCGGACATTTTGGAAGGGTGTTCGTCGTGTTCGTCGTGTTCGTTGTGTTCGTTGTGTTCGTTGCTAGCTATTGCAGTACGATATGTGGATAGAGAGAGTAGGTAGCCGTCCGTGATATTCCCCAGTGATAGTCCCTCCAGCCACTCGTAGCCACTCTGCAAATGCTCGTGGCGCCGTCGCCACACCCCCAGCAACGGAAGATTTCTATTTTGGTTCCTTTTTCTCCTTCTCGGCCGATGGATGGCATACCTGGAACGCACTTTATGCAAGTCGGGCAAACCTTGGAACAAGGATTGCATTTTATACATCGATCGTTCTTTGTCCGAAGAGGTGATTCTCAACAGGGATTGAATTGTGTACATTACACACTTGCATTATTAGACCGAGTTGGGTAAGGGCCCGGTTTTCGTCATCAGTTGTCCTCGGGAAATGTGCGATGATACGATATCCATATCTACATCTCTATCTCGATTCCTGCCGATATCTGGCTCGTGGGTGGATGAGAGGAGGGAGGAGAGGGAAGAGTGAGTGAGCATTGAAGAGCGTGATATCAATGTACAAAGTAGACCAAGATCAAGTCAAATGTCATTCATTCATTCATTCACTCACTCACCCATTCATTAGCTGACTGCCTCCCTCCCTACCTGCATGTACACATCAAGACATCCCATTAAAACGATTCACTACGCGTAATTCAAGACATCTCCCCAATCCAAACTCAAATGCAAACGCAAATGCAAATGCAAATTATATTCAACGGGTGATGTCCAATTTCTTCATGTCTTGTTAATCCAAAGACCACCAAATCAATCCCACCACCGACCTTTACACAAGGTAACGAGGGTATTGCATGACAAGGATAACACCAGCCTTCACCATTCTTTCTCCACGATCTCAGCCACTCCCTTTAACTCTTTCTCGCGCCTTGCACACAGATGAGAGGTAACATTTTGAACAACTTTCGAATTAATCCACCCTAGACCCGCTTCATTCCAATCAAAACGGATCCCTTTTCTCTTTTCTCAAATCAATTCCTGAAGATTTCTGGACTGTCAGCCTTTTTATGATTTATGCTGCATGGAACGGTCTGAGATGCGAGGGTTCTAACGCGATTTCGTACCTACTCGGCGTTCGACTTTGGAATATCAGTTGAGGATTTCCCAAATACAATGCTCAGCTAGAGCTGGTGAGGGAAGAAAGACAGACAGACAGACAGACAGACAGACAGATCGAAAGAGAGAAAGAAAGAGTTTAGAAGTTATTATACACACTCGAGACCGAGATCAGCTTGACTTGACGACGACTAGGAGAACACACCCTCTACCACGACCTCGACCTCGAGAATTATCATATAATAAATCACCATTGGATTATAATATAGCCTTCCTTTCCTTTGCCCATTAATAATACCTTACTCTCTTTCTTCATCATGGCCACGAAGCTCAAAATGGCGGGCATGCATACCGCTGGAATCTTCTCAGATATGACGGTTGATGGTCCGGTGATTGGTACCCTGGTTGTTATCGTTGATCGAGCCAAAAATCTACCAAACAGAAAGACAATTGGAAAACAAGATCCTTATTGTGCAGCTCGGTTGGGAAAGGAAGCAAAAAAAACGGAGACAGATAAGAGAGGTGGACAAACCCCTCGATGGTAAGTGCTCAATGAGGAGTTTTGTGTCGGGTTCATTACTGACGAGGTTGTCTAGGGATCAAGAGCTACGATTTACTGTGCACGATTCGCCGGATTACTATCAATTGAAGGTCTCAGTATTTAATGACGACAAGAGAACAGATCTGATAGGAGAGACTTGGGTCAACTTGCAAGATGTCATTGTTGCAGGAGGGGGACAAAGTGACGTATGGCATAACTTAAACTTCAAGGGGAAATATGCGGGAGAGATTAGGGTCGAGATCACATATTATGATAAAAGACCCAAGCCAGAGAAACCGGAGAAGAAGGAACCCAAACAGAATCCATCGACGATTACTCCATCTACATCTGTGCAATCGATAACGGAGTTCGGAAGTGTGAGTGGAGGTGCAAGTGGAAGTGGGAGTTTAAGAGAAGGAGTTGGTGGGCCAAGACAATTAGGGGTGAAACCAGTTGTTAAGAGACGGCCTTTGCCAACCGATCCAATTACTGGAGCTCCAGCGCAACCTCCGGTCGCAGCACCAGCTCCGATCCCCGTTGCGGCACCACCTGCTGAACTAGTTCATACTCCTCCACGAGGATATCAGGCCCCATCTGCAGTAGACCATATGCAAATGACACCTACTCGTGGATATAGAGACTCTCCCTCTGCGATACCAGACCATGTCCAAACCCCACCTCGAGGCTACCAAAATGTACCGACCGGAATACCCGATCATATTCAGACGCAAGGATATAAGATGTCTCCGAATGGCATGCCGGATCATGTCCCTCGAGGATATGCAAATCCACCGGTAATTCAGGATCAACCTTCACCTCGTGGATATCCAAGTTCTGATGCAATGCAAGCACAACGTGGTTACCATTCTCCTGTTGTTGGTCAGGAGCACGCGCAAACGCCACCGCGTGGATATCAGAACGGATTCGTTCAGGATCAATCTCCTGGACAAAGAGTAGAATACAACGCACCTTCAACCCGATATAACCAACCCCAAGGATATGATATTAGTCCAGGGTCGACTCCATACGGAGCACCTCAAGATATGATGGTTGGAGCACCACCAAGTTCCCAACCAATGCGGAATAACGATAGATATGATTACGAATACGGCCACGATATGAATCAATACGCGGCCCCTGAAGCGGATCCTCGCGATAGATATGGAGGCTCCCGTATGCTAACTTATGAGCCTCAGCAGCCAGGTCCATATGAACTTCCGATGAGCCCTGGTCCTCCGCCACCTCCCCCGGCTCATGCAAGCAGACACGTGAGCTCGGTGCCAACTCTCGCGCAGCCTAAAGCTGTCCATGGTCGTCCAGTCAGTCGGGGAAGTTCCAATCCATATAACACTTCCGTGGATGATTTGCACCGTCATTCAATGCCTGCTTATGCACAGCCCACCTCGGCTTACCAGGCCTATAACCCACCAAAGAACGATGACCAATTCCGAAGGTCCGGAAATGGAAACCCTTACCCACTCCGAAAAAACTCTTATGATTCGAGAGATTTGAGGTATAATTCCAGTTATGAAGATATGCAGCCAACTGTTGAGGATGCCCCACCCACACCAGCTCCAGGGCCAGGGCCAAACAGTTATCAGACTATTATACCGCATAGAGGTAGTGCACCAAGTGCCATGCAACACCCAGCTGAAGGGATGTATGACCAAGTACCGGCACCGTTAAACTTACGGCATCGACCTAGTCGCAATAGTATTGCCACAACTGCTCCGAGTCATCAACATTCGATTAGCTCAGGTGGCTACCCGACCTCCAGTTCTATGTCTTCTGTCAGAGATGGAGCTTCTGTAACCTCAAGAAACTCTTATGGCCAACCCCCAGCATCTCGCCAAGACCGAAGCCAGTCCGTAGGTGTGCAAAATACTAATGGAGATTATGGCTTGCCTGAGATGCCACCAACGTTGGTCCCGGGAATGGATCCAATCATTGCAAAGGAAATCTCGGATCGGATTTATAACGAAAAGCGAGCAAGTTATAGCCAAAACCCCGCATCTTCGCAGCGAGGAAGATATCAAGAGATTCCAAGACATCAGCCACAACAGATTCAACAACCAATACCCCTTCCCTATCATGACAATTCGGCTGTGGTACCATACTCACCACAAGCAGCATATGACGATCGCCAGAGTCGATATGCAGCGTCCACGGCTATGGTGCCGGTAAAACCTAGGGGCACGTCGCCTAACCCCGCAATGGATAGGCGAGGAAATTCGCCTAACCCTATGGATCGAAGAGGCGTGTCTCCTAATCCGATGGATAGACGAGGTGCATCTCCCAATCCAATGGATAGACGAGGTGCATCTCCCAATCCGCCTATGGACAGAAGAGGTGCATCTCCCAATCCACCTATGGATAGAAGAGGTGTTTCACCTAACCCTATGACTAGAAGAGGTACCTCTCCTAACCCAGCAGTCACACGAAAACCGGTCAGTCCTGCTCCGGAGCCTCGAAGATTATCAGGCATTGCATTCGGGCCAGATTCTTATGATGTTTTCAATCCAAGTCTCGCAGGATCGAAATCTGCAACATCTCTAAGCGCTGCTTATGATTCTAAAGATGATCCGGATGCCAAAATCATTACTTATGATGGTAGGGAAATCGATCCAAGTGATCACATTCCTGAATCTAATTATGCGCCACTCCTTGAACAAAAGGGACCAAAATACGCATCACAAATGCCAGATCGCAATTATCGAGCTCCACCAGCAGAGCACCCGATGCTATCAAATGGTCGTAAGCAATTGCGTCAAGCAGCAAGGCCTCAATCAATGGCCGTCTCTTCCCCAATTTACTTCAGCGGCGGCATTCCAGATAATCCTCCAGCTACTGCTCATAGGAAACTCCAAAAGAAGTCAAACCGCATGTCGGCACAACCTGCATACCATTCATCCCCAAATGTACCGATCTACAGAGAACCAACTTACGCATCTAGTAGAACATCGATGCAGAGACCCTCAACGGCTGAATATTCAAATGATGGTTATCAGTCAAATGGTTATCAGTATGGAAGTAGCCCTGGCGGTGGATATAGAGGGGCGGTTGGGCCAGTCGTACCAGCAAAAATTCCAATGGCATTACCGGCTCCCGTTAGTAGTGGCGCAGGGAGAGGTGGTGGAGACGCGTGGGCGCTGTTAGAGGAAATGAAGAACATTGATTTAGGGGCCCCAAGTTCTAGAAGGAGAAGGCATTGATAAAGAAGTCTGATTTTTATACGAGTGGAAGTGGCAATAGGGTGATACGGGCAGGAAAGGGAGAAAACATGTGTTATATTTTTTGTACGATTACGATAGGATATATCTGGTTGGCTGCTTGGTTTCATATACCTTTTTGTATTTTCTTGCATTCTTGATTCTTGCACTCATCTTCTGCGTTGTATTTAGACTCTGGCATCTCAAGGATCTCATATCAAGGCTTCTATGGGTATATGGTAGGCATGGCGTTTTTGTTTGGGCAATTGTGCTCTGGTAACATTGGGAAAGATGGTGGGTAGAGAGCAGTGGATGGGGTAACGGGGGAATTCAAAAAGGCATGGGTTAGGGAGGGATGATGGAATGGGAACGGGCGAGCCCAGTCTGGATTTGGCAGGGTAGAATGATTTGAGAAGGAAGGGATATTGGGAGGATATCAAAATTGGGAGAGGTTAAAGATTGGAAAGGAAATAGGTAGAGGGGTAGAGGAAAGAAGACAAGGAGGAATGAAAATGCAAGTGAATATGATATCAAATTCATACACAATACCCCATCTGTGAATAACGTCCGTATTACTTAAGTATTATTTAAGAGAGAAAGTGCAGGGATACATGCAATGAATCAAAAAATATCAATGCTGGAAAGCTTTTATTCACCAAGTATTCACCCAGTTTTTTCCTTTCCTTCGGCCTGTCAAATTTCCTACAGGTTTTATGGGTATCTTTAAGTATTTTATATTTTTGGATAAAAAGAGATGACTGGGATGGGATGGGATGGGATAAAGACAACATGGATAAAAGCAGAGCTAATATGGGAGTACCCATGATGAATGGAGGTATATGTGTGTATGCATGCACATTGAGAGGTGGGAATCAATTATGTGATTAGGAAGAAAAAAAAAATTGTATATTCATCAACATATATCAATCCACAAACCAACGCCACAAGCAGCCAATCTGCAATCCACCCATCCATCAATCATTCATTGGTATCCTTATCGAACCGTCGTAATATGACATACCATGCTACGCGAAAAGAGTCCATGGAAATACAGTACGCCCCTTTTCTCCACACATCTCTACTCATTCTTCTAATACCGGGTGCTGAACACAACACAATTATCTTTCCCTAGCACTCGACTCGCCGGATCTTCCTTCTTTAACTTTACCCTTCCCCTTGTCTCTTTCTCGCTCCCTCTCTCGGGCGCTCTTCCGCCTAACTCCCGTATACACGTCATTAAAATTCATTACCACACCCAAGAACCTCATGTCTGTGTCTGGCTGATATGCCAAATCGCCGAGTAGTAGTGAAATTCTCGTTTTAAATTGCGTTCCCAACCCACTTAATCTCTCTGCTAGCAAGGGAAATTCTTCTTCTTCGCCTTGAATATTCGAAAGATTGAGATTTAAAAGAGCAGGATTGGGGTTCTCGAATGGAGATCTGGCAGGAGGGTAGTCATCGAAGCGAGTTCCAGGTCGAGAGGAGGTAGATGTGCCTGGGCGCGGGATGGATGGAGAATTGGCATTCTGACGTTTTGAGTATTCGGTTACACTGAAGGAATAAAGACCGTCAACTGCGTCGCGATATGAGAGCATTAATCTAAGGATCTCGCCTAATTGAACCATGAACGTATTATCATCGAGATCATTTGAATGCTTTTTCTTGGCGCCTAGCAGACCTTTGTGTGTGATGGCATTGAGATATTTAGTATGCGCCTTGATAAGATCGTCAAGTGTGCAACCATCTTTGTGGATGGCGGATTGGAGCTCATCCCAAGAAGACTCGATAACTTCAAAAAGAATATAGTATTGCAGTTGCGCGATAAAATGAATCATTTCCGCAAGGACACCGCGAGTTTGTTTCCATGATTGATGGAAGGCGGGATCTGGAGATCCAAGTAAGACACCACGGGCGCCAGTCATGCATTTACGCCAGGTAGTCGACAAGGCAAATTCAACACGCTTGATGCGCCATAGGAAGTTGAACACTTTGAGGTATTGTCGATTACCCCATTCCGTTACAACGACATCGACAGGAGCATCAATTTTGTATTCAAGGGTGAAACAATCCCAACCTATATCACCATGTGAAAGTTGTAACATGCGGGCGTCGAGACGGCGGAGAACCTCGGGCGAATCGTATTGCGCATTAGAACCACGAATAGCATGCTCAAGTTGAGCGGTGAGAGTATGACGATATTGAGCACCGGCTGGACGATCAAGATTTGATGCAAGAGATTCCATGAGTAGAGCGATAAAATCTCCTTGCCCCAGGAGGATGTAATTTTTAAGAGCCTTGAGATGTTCGAACAGATGGAACTTCTCTGACATTAAGTGAATTAGTCGGGCCATAGTCGTCTTATAAGCCTCATCAATCCATGTCTCTAAAGTCGCAGTATCGCCATACCGTAGTTCTTTTGACGCATCTTTCGAGTACTCTTCCACCCATTGAGAATCCCCGCAACCATAACGGATGAAGTTCAACGATTTTCCGATTAGGAAGACCTTTTGAGCAAAGTCTTGAGTGATGATACTTGGTACCATATTTTCATTAAGTTTGTATTTGTCCTCCCATACACTGCTAGCACCTCCTCTACTTCTGCCATCTTGGGCCTCCTGGATCGCATTGGGATCCTGTTCCGAAACAAAAAATTCATGATATGGATCAGATAATTCTCCGTCATATATCCAATGTCGAAGCATATCATAAAACGGTCGAGTAACGTGAATCAGCAACCGTTCAGCGAATGCTCCTACCATTGGATCCCCGTGCGACGATGAAAATCCATGGATCAACGTGATAAGCTGGCCACCCTTTTTACTTTTTGATTCCTCACTAATTAGGCTCATTAATCTCAAGCCCATGGTCGCCTCTCGGGTCCATACTACGCATCTCTTAAGAGTGACCCCTGCTTTTCCAACACCTCCTCTTGGTTCGCTCTCGTCTAACGATGAAAGTGCTCGTCGGATCTGACCTTCTAGCGTTGCTACTAGTCCAAGATATGACCTAAGCTCGCCTGCAATAGCGGCTCGTAGACTCTGACCAAGGAGACCACCGTCGCTAGTCTGCACAAAGCCAGATAAACTTCTGTATAATAGCGATGGCTCAGCTAATGTATGGAGAATTGAAATTATTGGTACAGGTAAAGTATCAGGTAGTCTGAGGCTTGATTGCGAGTCAAATGGCAAGTTTGAGGACGATAGGCCTTGTAATGTGAACGGTAAGTCCCGAAGTAATGCGGTTTCTGGGGGGTCAATTTCGACATAATTTTCAGCCAGTAGAGCCGTCTTCAATGCGACACTCTCACGCTGACTACCTGGTGTCTTCAAAAATACCTGTTCTTCTTCCTTTCTATCTCTCTGGCCCCCTTCTCGCTCCGGTAACTTCCTCAATCCAGCAGGCGCAAAAGCATCGTCGAATTCTCTCTCTTCTCGCGATGTTTGACTTTGAGAGTCGAATGTGCCATCTGTTTGAATGTTTCGACGGGTATCTCTAAGAGGAGCAGCGCTGGCGGTATCCTGGTCCTCGACAGGTCTTTTGGATTTCTTCTTGTTTACCGGACTCATAAAAGGGCTCGTCAATCCAGAAGGCCTGGGTTGCTCTTGGTCCCCTAGTTGATACAGAAAGTACAGCACTGCCCATTTTTGTGTAATGACCGGTATGGAGAGGAGCCGGCTATATAGGTTTGTAAATCGTAAAGCTTCATTGGGACTTGGGTTTGTTTGTATTAATCGTTTCTTTATCAAATCCGAAGCTTGATTTACATCTGCCACAACAGCAGGCGTTTTTGAGCTACATAAATTGCAAAATCAGCATTCCATAATACTGCGCATAGTTTCCAAAGTCAATACCTTCCCAGAATTTCCCGTACAAAGTCGGTAGCATTGCTTTCTCTCTCTTCGGCGTCTGCAGGATCTTCTCCAGGAATATCTACTTGAAATCGGCGCACTAAGCTGTCAATAGCAGTGGAGATACGAGTACTTCGTGAGGACATAATTGCATCGTTGCGATAATTGAATATCTGCGACTCTGTCTTAATTCTCACAGAAACATATATTCGTTAACCTTCATGAGAGTTGATCAAAAGAGTGGACGCGTTGATAACGATCACACGCGATGATTTATTTACTTCAATTTTGAGGGGTGGTTTGGTTTGATTTAGTGACAGTACAAGGGAGGTAGGCTCGTAGGTTACCCTAGAACTCCAGATTTCTTACATAAGGCTACAAGGCCAACTGACTCTCACAACGTCACCTCTATGTTATGCCGCGAGTCGACCATCATTCAATCATCAACCACGCCACCAAATCAACAGTTCTTATTTTGAATTTGCGTCATCAGATTCTTCCGCTATTGCTCTATTTATGGGCGATAGAAAATTGGAGGTTTTCGCGCCTTGAGAGCGTGGTCGCGCGAGCCTAAACAGCTCCTACAGCCATCATGCCCGACATCGATCCAGCGGCCTTGAGTCGCTCTAGTGTGACGAACAAGAGTCCAACTCCTGTTCTACCTAACAAATCACTTACTGCGACAACGCCGGTACAAAAATCTGCAAAATTCAATCATGTTCCGCCGCGCATCGACCTTGAGCCGTTGTATACGGCAGTCAAGTCTGCCATTGGCGAGAATTTTGGGATATACAAAGATTCAATTGGCTTGTTTCTTATGGGTATGTGATTAAATTTATTGTCTCTTGTGAGGGGCGACAATTACGCGTGTTAAAATCATGTTAATTCTTTGTTTCAGGGCATATGAACCAAATTGAACTTTCATCCCGAATTGATCATTTTCTCATAACAAATACCGGCGAAATCGAACATCTTCACAATCAACTGATATCTGCCATTTATGCGAACACAACTCGTGAAATGCCTGACCAGGGCGTGGCGAGCTGGGTCAGTGCAAATGATAAACCTACAACAGGAGCTGGGAGCAAGCCGGTGAGCGGCGATGCGGCAGAACAAAGACTTAAGACAGAAGTTATGCAACTACCGAGTCGTGATAGAAGAAGGTTGAAGGATCTTTCTCAAAATGATGTAAGATTACTTTTCATGCCTATATGGAGTGACTGTGCTAAATTGCTTTGTAGTTCGACCCATTCGATGCATTTGCGACAATGCTGACTGAGCATCGCCGACCGAAACCTGCAAGACAGCCAGAGATTGTGCCTGCTAGTGCTGGTGGTCTGAATAAAACTAGTGAGTTATACATAACTACCAAACCTGGCCGGTTCAATAGTACTTACATGTTATTCAAGATTGGGATCTGGAAATCCGGAAAAGATATGCTTTACCTCTAGCCTCGGAATCAGGAGAGTTTCCTGACATGACAACTATCGAATCGCGAATGCTTCCCATATGCTACGAAACAGGATTGGTCAATGGCCATGTCCAAGATGCAGCTCAATTTATGTCTGTGGCAACAGAAACCTTTATTAAAGAGGTCTTATCATCAATATTCAGTAAAACGAGAAGCAACGGGCCTGGATCTACGGGGAGTGCTGGAACCGGTGGGGGCTCCTCCTGGGTACAAACTCACAAGTACCGAAGGCAGCTAGAAAGGGAGGAAGAGTCATCGTTGCGCAACGAAGTCCTTCGGGATAAAAATGGCTTATTACCCACCGAAGCCCGCGCAGCAAGTGAACGAGGCCCCCTAGGTATGGCCGATGTACGGACCGCACTTGAGATTTCCGATTGTGGTTTAGGGCAAATGCCAGTCGTTGTCCAGCAAATTATGTTCGGTTACCAAGAAGGCGAGCTAGAAGACTGGAACGCATTCACACAACTTGGGCCTCAAGGAAGAATCATTGCTGAAGATGAAGATGGCGACATCGAAATGACTGGTCTCGAGGTCAACGGTTTGACTAATGGCGTCAACGGGCACGCGATAGATGAACCTATGAGTGATGTCGAAGATTGGGGGTGGGAAGGGGCTGAATATCAAGATCGAGCTGCATTGGACATGGTGCTAGATTCATGTCTAGCAATTGGAGCTTAATGCGTAATGTTACCTGCGGCTGGGTACGGAGTTTGCATCGGGTGTTTCAAAGGCGTTAATAACCCACATGAGGGTAGTGGTGCAGCATTGGCGCAACGGATATTGGTTGTTTTTATGTACCAGAATATTGTATAAAATGATCATAAAAGGGATGGCAGAGACGAAGGGCGCTTTGGGCACGGTTGGGTATAGGGGAATTCTGTACACGATGATACCCATGAACTGGCCAGGTAGGCCACTCATTCATAGTACTTGAGAGAAGAAAGAAGCTCAGCAATAGAGTGTAAAAATTCAATTATATAACAGCAAATAATCTCAACATATCGTAATTAATCATGCTAATAAGTACAATCTCTTCGTGTCGTCTACAGAGCTTGGTTTCAGATTTGACTTCGGCTAATTGCGCCAAAGCTTTCACTAGTCTTTATCAATCTTGATCTTGGATGCCAAATACTTCGATTAACAATAATCAATCTGGATGTAAATTCGCTTTTTCGATGGATGACGCTACACATTATGATTCTATTTCAACAATTGAACGCTACATAAATCATTTTCTAGAATCACGCCAATCACCCAAAACTTTTTGTCCTTCCGAAGTCGCTCGAGCAATTGCTCATTCTGAGCTTCAGGCATTGGGTCATTCTTGCTGGCGCGAAGCTATGCCAGATATTCGATCAATTCTATTTACAATGCGAGAGAACAATGCCGTTGAGATCTTACAGAAAGGCGTCGTACTTGAGGGGGATCTTGGAGCCGGATTAGCAAATGTGGTTGGACCTATCAGGGTACGAAAGCCCCTAGCTTGATTTACAATTCTTGTTCAGGGGGGAAATTGTACAACCCGCATCTTGGAGTTTGTGATTACGTCTCGACTTCTACATTCAAAACTATCGAGATCCTCACCTGATTATCGGATGGTTGCGTTGTGCTGGGAAATCGTGCTGAGCAAGCTCATGAACAGACCTGGTGGCTTACGAATGCTTGATTTTATGTTTTCTGTCAAGAAAATATTGACCTATTGCTCCATTTATGTTAAGGCAAAGTGCTTCTGTCTCTTGTTCATCTCTCAGCTTCGTCATGGGTCGATTTCAACACCATGAATTATCTTCGGCTTATTCTACTCTGCCTTTCTCGCAACTTCCACGCTGTATTATCTCTATCTTCTTATTTTGGGTTGTCGTCCGGCATTGATTCTTTTGATGTCGCACTGCCGGGACCCTATGTGGGAAGAAAACGTAGAACTTTGCTTTCTATGGGGTAAGAAGATGTTGAGGCAGATCTGTTGAAGGACAAGAGGGGCTGAGTTAGGAGGTGGAATTATTGGTATTGAGGGTACTTTTTTTGCAGCATGTAGCAGTAGGATTATCGGAACCTGTGTCCAATTAAGACGATTTGACGTCTTGGTAATGAAGCTGATGCTATGGCCGTACTTATTCTTACACTCTGTTATCTTGCACGATTGAACCCCCGGAAGCCGTGTCTTCATTTGATAGCAAGAGCTTGGACTGCCGTTATTCAACTGATCTTGGGTGAAGAATATGTACTTATGTGCTTTTAATTTCTTTGTTTTCGGTTCACTGTTTTTGCATCTACTAGGTATACCTTTCCGTTCATAGACACTGATTTCGGGTCTTAGAACCATGCCTGCGTTTTCAATACTATTGAATATTTATTCGATCTTTGCAGAATACTACCATAGAGTGCAATGCAATGTGAACTGTTTCAGCAAGTTTCTGGGGTGGAGCGAAAGAGACTGACGCACTAAAGTGAAACTATTGAGAGCATTCCTTTGGGGAGCCTCGAAGATTGTTTTAAAGATTGATAGAAGTTCAGCAATTGTTTCCCAATAGAACAAATGACATAGAACTGAATATTGAGACTTAAAATGGGCATACGACAGTACCACTTAGCCGTGCCATAATGTAAATACTCAAAGAAAAGTCGAGGAGGGAAAATGCCATCAGAATTAGAGCTTACAGAGAATTCGTCCATGTCTTGCGACAACCAAAAGACTGCTTTTAATTCTTGTATTTCCAGACGAGAGAAGATGGAATGAGAGTGAAGGAAGATCTGTAGTCTGAGAGATGAGAGTGTAGTGTTCTATTTGAGGATGAGAGGAGAATCTTGGAGTTGTTACGTGCATGTTAAATACTTTGCTAGCGAGAAGGGTTGGAAGTAGCGAAGAAAGGGCATCGAAGTTCAGTGTGCTCAAGCCTCAAGCACCTCGCCTCGCTATCTGAAATACACAAGAGATCAAGGCGAATAACAAATCGAATATAGAAAGCAGAAGACTTGGAACTCAGTTTTGTACTGTAGCATTCCTAACTTTAGGATCTCGGGGTACTGTATCGTTGTCCTCGGTACAGTAGGTGTCCTTCACCTTGTTCGCGTACCTCGTCCGTACTCGAGTCACAAAGGCATTACGTAAGAACTGTATTCAAGCGACGGAATTACCGGAATGTCCCGATGCCGATAGTTCCCGCCAAGACGATTTTAATGGCGGGTGAAACTTTTGGAGTCCATAATTTTTTTGACTTGCTATGATACCCACCCTCGAGCCACCGTGCCCACTACTGACTCTTATTAGTATTTCTTACCTGCAATTGATTTAAGTACGAGTATCCCCAAAACTTCAATTGAGTGAAATCGGACATAATTTGCTATTTTGTAAGATTTTGTAGTTTTTTTGATCAGTCACAATGCTCCGGACATCCACACTTCGAGCTCCGTTGCCTCGGGCAATCGCTCGTACATTCACCACCTCCACCTGCCCCGCGAATGCCGTCAACATCACGAGCAAATCTGCCACTCGGGTCCTTAATTGTGCTCCTTCATCATATAAGCTTAAGAGTGTACAATCTTCGTTTCCTCGTCTGCAAAGAAATTTCCACGCAACTGCATACAACATGTCACAAACAAGAACCGAATCCGATGCTTTTGGAAATGTCGAGGTCCCTTCGGACAAATATTGGGGAGCGCAGACTGAGCGTTCGTTGGAGAACTTCAAGATAAACCAGCCTCAAGATCGCATGCCTCCTCCAATTATTAAGGCTTTTGGTATCTTGAAGGGCGCGGCTGCAACTGTGAACATGCAGTTTGGTCTAGGTACGCCTACATCAAAGGAGATACAGGTTAGGACATGAGCTGACGAAATTTCGACAGACCCAAAGCTCGGAAAAGCTATTCAGGAAGCCGCCAAGGAAGTCGCAGATCTTAAGTTGCTTGATCATTTCCCACTTGTTGTCTGGCAAACCGGCTCTGGAACCCAGTCAAATATGAATGCTAATGAGGTTATCTCGAATCGGGCCATTGAAATCTTGGGCGGAACCATGGGAACCAAGAAACCAGTTCACCCTAACGATCACGTTAACATGTCAGCTTCCTCAAACGATACCTTCCCTACTGTTATGCACATTGCTGCAGTCCTCGAGATCGAGAATGAGCTCCTCCCTGCGACTAAGTCATTACGAGATGCTCTCCAAGCTAAAGTGGATGAATTTGAGGCGAAGAACATTATTAAGATTGGACGAACTCATTTGCAAGATGCAACTCCTCTTACCCTCGCCCAAGAGTTTTCCGGATATGTCGCACAACTTGATTATGGTATCGAGCGTGTCGAATCATCCCTACCCCACCTTAGACTCTTAGCGCAAGGAGGAACTGCTGTAGGTACTGGTATCAACACTTTCAAGGGATTCGCAGAAGCTATTGCTGAAGAGGTTACCAAGATGACCGGAACACAATTCACAACTGCACCTAACAAATTTGAAGCACTTGCAGCTCACGATGCGATTGTTCAAGCTTCTGGGTCTCTCACCACCCTCGCCTCATCCCTCTTCAAGATTGCCCAAGATATCAGATATCTTGGATCCGGTCCTCGATGTGGCCTCGGCGAGCTTGCTCTTCCAGAAAATGAGCCTGGAAGTTCGATCATGCCAGGTAAGGTCAACCCAACCCAATGCGAGGCCATCACTATGGTTTGCGCCCAGGTTATTGGAAACGGTACTGCTACAACCATTGGCGGTATGAACGGCCAGTTTGAATTGAACGTGTTCAAGCCATTGGTCATTAGAAATTTGTTGCACAGCATTCGAATCTTGAGTGATGGAATGAGAAGTTTTGAGAAGAATTTGGTAGTTGGTCTACAAGCCAATGAGGAGAAGATTCAAAGCATCTTGAAAGAATCGTGCGTATACCGATTTCACTTATTAATCCCATCTTCCCCTTCCTTCGAGCCTGAAAATAGCAAGTATTAACAAAACTCTCAATAGTCTCATGTTGGTCACCTGCCTGAACCCAAAGATCGGTTACGACATGGCTAGCAAAGTGGCCAAGAATGCCCACAAGAAAGGATTGACTTTGAAGGAATCAGCCATGGAGTTGAAGGCCTTGAGCGAGGAGGATTTCGATAAGTTGGTTAGACCGGAGTTGATGGTTGGACCAGAGGATTACAAGAAATAAGCAACGAAAAGAGAAAACAGTTGCAAGGACAGTGATGAAGAATGTACTGATACCATACATGAGCGATATTGAGGATTAGCGTCATTGTTATTTAGATGCGGCGATGTACTCACATATGGGCGGGAGCGGATTGAGCAACTTGCAACATTATCATTGCTGTATATACCTACCTATATATGTATATGTGCAAACAGGATTGCTCAAGGAGGTTGTAAAATAGGAGAAAGAAACCAAATTAAATATGATTATATCCCCTTACCGAAAGACACCCAAGACATGAACTTGCATGTCAATTCGTAGAGACTTGTCGATTGGTATAATGTATATAGTATCATCAATTAGTAAAAGTAGAAGTGGTACGCAGTAGGTTGTGTTTACCTGGTAGCTTCTCTCCTTTTTTCTTCACTTCCATGATCCATCCCTACGAGTACCAAACACATAATTGCCCCGCCGGACCATCGGATAAATTCGCCCTGCTCAGTTTTAGGAGTTTCGAAAGGGCGTGTGCCTTACTAAGCATGTTCCGCCCCAAAGCTCAAGCTTCGTGATAGCTCGGCAGTCTTTTCAAAGTCTCCATTCTCGAGCATTGTTTCAAATTCTTTCCATGTTTCGCACCAAAAAGATTGCACTCGAGTTTTGGAATGGATGGAGTCCATTTCTTCGAAGGATTCTCATTCAGAGTTGCCACCGGATCTCTTTGCCGGTACTTGGGCATAGAGCGGTCAAAGTATATTGCTTATGATGCTACTAATTATGATGGATTGATGATTTATCAGGAAATTGACGGCCAATGACATCCATCTAACAACAGCGAGCTTGCCTGCAAACAGCTGTTGCCATAAGGATGGCAGCTTCCAAGGCATATATCTTATGATGATTTACTGGTTCACGCCTTCTATAATCCTTCCCTATGCGTTTTCGGTCATGAACTCCACCAAAACGTCGACTTCACGTGCATTTACGCACGTAAAGGGGCTCCCGGTCTAGATGAAGCAATAATAGAAACCGCGCGGTATGGGTGATAATAGGTATGGTTTAGACCCTGATCTTCTCACGGTGGGTCTTCATAGAGAATTAAGGGTATTTGCGGTTTTCACAGTACTAGGTAGGTGAATCTGCTAGTTCAATCGCAAAATTATGGTCCCAAAGGGATCCTTTTAATACAAATATTCATTCATGTCCTTCTACCACAAATAATTTTGGTTAACAACCAACTCATCTACAACATCATGGATCTCCAAGCCATGGATCCTAACTTAACTCAACCCGATCGAAGGGTGCTTGAGTTATTACTAAAAGATGTGCACAAAAGTTACAAAGCCAGTCCGTCGGACACTTCTGCAAGTCAAGAAAGCCAATCTCAAATCGACGAGCAAATTTCGATTTTAGAAGCACTCAACGATGAGAATAACGAGAAATTCCAACCTACGGTATTCACAAGTTGGGATCAAGAAGATCTTGAACGTCTCCCCCGTCCTTTATACCAATATATACTTCAGCCATACGTACAATGGGCGAAAGGAGTAGTACGTCGGCCAACAGACGTTGTCTTCCTCACACATATCATCCTTTACCTCGCCACGTCGGTCCCGAGCGCTATAATTTTATACAACAGATTCTCATTGATACATGGATTCTGCCATTGGATCATGCAGGCTCTTTACTGCGGACCTTTCACCCTTATGCTTCACAACCACATTCATAACAACGGTGTTTTGGTGAAGAAATACGCATGGCTCGACCAAACGTTTCCATATCTCCTTGAGCCCCTCATGGGACACACACTACATTCTTATTACTACCACCATATCAAATGTCATCATGTTGAGGGTAATGGGCCAGATGATCTTTCTTCGACTCTGCGGTATCAACGGGACGATATACTTGATTTTCTGAAGTACTGGGGCCGCTTCATGTTCTTTATCTGGCTTGAGCTTCCATTGTACTTCTTCCGAACTAAAAAAACGAAGTTAGCATGCGAGGTGCTGTTCTGGGAGGTTGGCTCATACGTGGGCATGTATGTGATGGCTAAATTGAACTTCTGGCCAACCCTCTTTGTGTTGTTAATACCATTCATGCAAATGAGAATTGGATTAATGGTAGGGAACTGGGGACAGCATGCATTGGTTGATGAAATCGACCCCGATTCGGACTATAGATCTTCCATTGTTCTGATTGACGTGGCGGTAAGAGATCATCCCACAAATTCATGGCACTGTTTAGGTTCATCACTAATTTCTTATTTTGTAGAGCAACCGAAACTGCTTCAACGACGGTTGGCATACGGCCCATCATCTCAATCCACTTCGACATTGGCGCGATCAGCCACTTAGTTATCTGAAAGGAAAACAAAATTACGATTCTGGCAAAGCTCTCGTCTTCCAAAATATCGATTACATTATGATGTTCATCAAACTGATGCAGAAAGATTATGAACATCTTGCTGGATGTCTCGTTCCGACAGGGGAAAATATCGGGAAGAGCAAGGAGGAGCTGGCAGCTATGCTGAGGACGAAGACCCGCAAGTTTACAGAGGAGGATATTCAAAAGAAATTCAGAAGTAAAAAGGCTTCTTAGAGTCTCGTAGGAAAAAAGTCCTACTATCAAAGAGCACTATAGGTCACAGGGCGATTATCTGTGCCTGTGGCCAAGCTGGCAATTCCTGGGAAATTCATTGTCTCTTGAAACCCACGGCCAAGGTCAGGTGCATGATGAAATGGAATGGAAAAGTCGCAACAACCGTTCTTGATCCGCTGTCTTTTCAGGGCATTCCGGTGCTTTCATATACGTACAGATCAAGCATCAACGATTTATGAAGTTACAACATCATGATGAAACAGGCTTATATCCATTGCCAAAGTTGGCCATTCCGATACAACATCTAGCACCAACGTGGATTGTCTCAAATATCCTAAACATACCTCAAGTACATACATGCATGTGGATTGTATGGAACATATCAGAGGGGGAGGGCAAATTGTAGATTGGCTAGCATGGTGTAATAATATAATGTTGAATTCATTTTACTTTTCACTACTCTTTTTTCTGGCTCGATGCGTTAGCAAATGCACGTCGACTCCAGCGTCTCATTAAAAAAGTTTGACGGTGTAATTTAAAACCGGATATAAATCATGAAACCCGTTCCCGATCGAGGACCTCGAGACGGATGGCTTAGAAGGCTGTCTGCATGAACAATGCAGCTAATTTCTCTTATATTATATGGAAGTATATTCATTCATTCATCTTGCCCTCGAATCTCAACTCAGTATCTACTTGCAACTCTCAAGGGTAAGAATCCATATTACTGAACCCGCCCGTGTTAACGACTAATATCTTAGTCGTTTTATCTCCTTTCAAAGCAGGTGCTTGATCCCACAATCTCGTTAGTCCATCCCTTCTACTTCCTGGATTAACATATGTCTCCCAGTATTCTTGTTCAAGGTCCACCGTGCGCGCATATGCAATGGTTTGGGAGAATGTTGACATCCATACCCCGAGAAAAAGTGCTGACTCGACCAACACAGCATATTCAATAATAGCCATGGTGTCGAATTCCATCTCTTCTAATAGTAGAGATGGTTCGGAAAGAGATGATACCAAATTCCACTTATCATACACTCGATACCCCAGTTCTAAGAGGGGCTCGCTGAACCTTGAGATGGCCGCTTCATCCCCACAGCTTATATATATGGTCTTGATACCCTCGGCAGCCCCTTGGGCAGAAGATGCAAGCTTGATCTCCTGCGTGAAAAAATCAATCTGATCTTCCCGTGAACCGAAACCTTGGGGCCAATCGCTTTCTCCCCGGAAATGAACTCCGATGAAACCATCACGTAACTCAGGACTATATCGAAGCCTCAATCCGAAATCGAGTAATTTTTTATTGTATTTTAGGGTGCGGAAGAATTCTTTTTGGAGGGCTTGTTCCAAGTCATGTGTATAATTGTATGCATATATCGTATCGCCAAAGCCAACCGCGACTGGATTTTGGACTGAAATGGATGAGAGAGACAGAGATTCTAAATGCTCGTTCACTATAGCTTTAAACGTGCCAATGTGGTGGCTGGCATCTCCGTGTTCTCTCTTATCCATCTGTATGATTCTATCCTCGTCTATCCCAGAAACGTCCCCACATTGTCGTACTTCTATCTCTGGGCATGCAGAACCCATTTCCTGGAGAAGAAACTCAATATCCCAATACACGTCCGGGCAAAGAGTGTTGTTAGTAGTGTCGCCATAGTCAACAAAATTCTCGGGGTTGCGATGCGATTGCACTGTGGGAAGGATGATTCCGGAACCGAGGTCTAGGGCCAACCGGAGACAAGTTTGTATGCGATTACGGGCATTGTTTAGACCGCCACAGATGGATGTAGAGTTAGGACCACACCAGGAGTGACACTGGAGGTAGAGCCCGGGCTGAAAGGTAGTAGTTTCGCAAAGGGAACGGAGAGCGAGCAGCTTGTATTCGCTCTCCACTTCTTCCACCTCGTTGTTGTTCGTATCTTCATGGTTGATGTCTTCCCCCTCGAGCATTTCAATCTCCATCTCTTCCTCTCTGCTCACATTTTCCTCCACATCTATGTCTTCTTCGTTCTCTTTTCTTTCTTGCTCCTCTTGTTCTTTTCTCTCATGCTCTTTCTTTTCTTCTTTAACCCTCTTATCCTCCGCTTCCTTCTCCTCTCTTAATCTTTGCTTCTCCTCCTTCTCTTTCAACACTTTTTCCTCATGTGGACTGGCATCACCGGGTGCAATTTTCCCCCTTCCCATTCCAATTTCTTCTAGCCTTCCTAATCTATTCTCCTCTGATTCCTTATTCCATGCTCCACCGCCTCCACCACCCCCGCCCCAACCTACTTTTTTAATACCCCTTTCATCCTCACCGCCAATCATTGATGGTGGGGACTTCAAACTTCCCTTGTCCTCCCTCCCTCCGCCATTGATTCCTTTCCCGTCATTCGAAGTCACTTTCCCCGATATCGAATTTCCATAATACATCACCCAAGCAAATAACAAAAATGCAATAATGAAATTGTGATATCTAGTCACCATAATTGCAGGATCAAAAATGACTATGGGACAAAAAAGATTTCAGGGAATCAGATCCAAGATTACTGATAGAAATCATAGAGAAATATCAAAGCAGATTCTTCTAGAGTATAAGATATGTTGATAATCTCTACAAATCGAACATGAAAACTATAAAATACCTGTTCTCGGAAACAAAGTCATTGTGACTTAGAATCAACAAATGCGTCGAGCACAAGTTTAACTTTTAAGAGAAGATGAATCGTTGATTGGATGCATATACAAAACCTTCTGGCTTTTTGCCAAAAAGTGGTGGTTGATATGTAAGTACACGCTCTGTTCTCGGAAAACATCACTTGCGGAATCGACGAAAACGATGAAGGTTGCGAAAGATTTAAAACACGACAAAAATGAAGCCAAATGCGAGAAGAACATATATTTCCAAACTGGCGTTTGAAGAGCATACTGAGGGAAACGTTTAATAAGTTTCGTCTGATATATGTGGAAAAGAAAGAGTAAATAGATGAAGAAATTGGCATCTAGAAATGACAGCCTTTCTTGTTTGAGACAACCTCTAAGTGTGGTGTCTATGAAATTATAATGCGCACTAGGAAGAGGGAGGGAACTATTACAAGTGTTACTTACTTATTCCTAACAGCAGTAAGGAGTTTAAATCCATTTTTATCATTATCATTATCACATTTACTGAAAGCCTCGCATGAAAGTGTCTCAGATACACATATTTCTGAATTTGGAGAAAAAGCAAATTCTGAATGCGGCATGGCGTATTTCAAGCACATCATCCCTAGAATAGGGGAGACGAACCTCAATTTATAAAATTAAAAATCTCAAAAACTGCTTGTATCTTCATCTTCATCTACACAATTCGGGACAGCTATGTTGGGTAATTACAACATCAGCACGGCCAAAGAAAACTTCCTCAAGGCCAAACCGCGAAAACTGCTATTTCCAGTCATATATCTCACGATTTTCATTTTGTTTGTACGAACGGCTATCGAGCACTCGAGAAATGATGGCAGTGTATGGAGTGTCAGCTTTGGGGCCGATAACTCAACTTATGTAGCTCATAATGACATCTCATCCTCATCCTCATCTTCATCTTCATCTTCATCAGAAGATCTCGGAGCAAAACCCCAGCCCCCAACAGCAAATATAACAACGAGCAACAAAGTAGCCGTCATAATCGAAACCCGACGCTCAGGCAACATCATTCCTCTAATTCTCCATTTCAGCGCGGTTCTAGGACCGACCTGGCCCCTCATCATCTACACATCTGCGGAAAACTTCGGATCGTTCTCTACCTCTGCCGCGCTCCTCCGACACCAGCACTCTGGCCGGGTCATCGTGCGCTCTCTTGCTCCCGGCACCTGGTTCTACAACTGGGACTCTGTATCTGCATTTCTGACTACCCGTTGGTTGTGGGAGGATCTAGCGCCGGCTGAGCATATCTTGCTGTTTCAGTCGGATAGCATGTTGTGTGCGAATGCGGCCAGGAGTGTAGATGATTTCATGGAATACGATTTGATTGGTGCGCCTATTGAATCGAAGTTTGGGCAGGGCTATAATGGAGGTTTAAGTATGAGGAGTAGGAAGACTATCTTGAGGGTGTTGGATGAGTGGAAGTATAGTGATAATCCACATCCGGCGGAGGATCAGTGGTTCTATGCTAGGTAAGTTTTTGGTGGTGTTGGGCTGGAGAGATGATGCATATGAGGCTAATGAATGTGTGATGGTCTTAGGTTCAAGGATCTACAAGATCGAGAGTTTGAAGAGGGTATTGAAGATGGGATTAATCTGCCGAGTATGGAGATTGCAAGAACATTTGCGGTAGAGACGATTGATCATCCTCATCCTTTAGGTACCGATTCCCCTTTTCCTTTTTCGCTTTTGGTGGTCCCTATTTCTATTTTGCCTATTGGATACAAGAACAAGTATAGAAACTGATACTCAAGCCAAACAGGTCTCCATCAACCTACGAGATACATTCAGCAGCACATGATGAGCTTGGATGAATGGTGTCCGGAATATAAATTGGCTACCACAGACCGGATATCTTGAACTGACTTGGTGGAAGGGAGTTGATTACTGTGATGCTAAATGAGGTGAAATGGAATGGGTGATAGATACTTTTTAATTTATTGGGCTTACACGAGGATGAGAAACTGTATTGTGATAGATTGATGAATATAAATTGCAAGTTCTCTCTCAAAGTAGAAAAATTACAGATTCGGTCTACAACGGCGATTATGAGAGAGACGGATAAAGCATATTTTTTTTTTAAACGGACAATTATTTCCTTCCAATATCAGGTAGGCTCATTATTCGAACGCCAGTATCTTCTTCCATTTGAGGTACGAAATATATCCTCATACAAAAAATGAACCCCCATCCTCCGCTTTTGAACTCCCTACACTCCCGGGCATAATTTTGTAAACGCTCCTGTCTTGAAACTTCAATATAGCCTCGCCCACAATAGGATGTGCCTTCGCCACAGCATCCTTCGGCAAACAGAACATACTGAAATCAAACCGAGTTTCCTTTACATTTCCCTCTCACTCTCCCTTCTTCGTTCAATGCCCAGAAACAAAACTGAATACGAAGGCTTTAACACGCCATCCCCTTCTACCAACCAAACTACACTTGTAGAATCCTCATCATTTCAATTCCATCATTATCAAGCTCAACAAAATCTATTCCGCGCAGAAAGCGCAGGAATCCGAGTCTCAAAGACTGGTAGTAGTGGAATCAAGATGGATCATACAGCGTTTGTGTATTTCCACGTCTATCCTTGCTTTGATTGTAAATCTGACTGTGGTGCGGGCTAGATGTTATATAAGTGCCTGGATTTTTGACAACGGTGAGATTCTCGGCAATCGAAATCGAAAAAAAGCATCCATCTCTCCTATACTTGACCTAAAAACCCCTTTCGTTATGTGTACTTCAAGATGGCCGAGAAGCTCAAAATATTGAGAGTTTAATTTTATCTGACGAAAGGAGAGCAAGAGAGACAGTGTGAGAGAGAGTTTTCATGACATGCCTTTTTTTTTTCATTCAGATAGATGGTGCCATGTAAGAAAAGATATCAGTCGAGCATTCAAGAAATCATCGCCTTCAGATACATAGGAGTCAGGAATGGGATTTAGAACGAATAGTGAAATTTGCAGTGACCTGATTGATATTGCTATTTTAGCGGTATATTATTGTTATTGGGATGAATAATTTAATAGGAGACAGAGTTAGAAATGTAGCGAAATACCGCGAAATGAACTTAGATTGGTTTGTTCAATGCATTGTAAATCTCTTTAGGGAGCCAGGAAAGGAGTACAACGGCATCAATCTACCACTTCTGCTTTCTCCAAGTCCATCGGTTCCATTGAATTGATGACGGTCGATTTTATCTTCGAGTGAGATCCGCGACTCCGGTTCAAACGTTCAGTGGATAGAATTCATAGCTCATCCGCATTCGCACCCTAGTTTTTTCCTTTATACCTGTTAATGCTACTAGAACGACACTTATATATATATATGACAAAACAAGAAATTCAATTCTTGCACAATTAATAATATCTCGTATCATGAGCAAATCACGACAGAGTATTGCCCTCACGAGTGACTATTGATTGCACTACGACGGATTGCCCAATGACATACTATGCACATCAATTCCCAGCAATCTGGCTATTAGCGTATGTTCGTGCGTTCAGACTCTGCTCCCCGGCCGTCATGTATTAGAAACAAATCCACTAATAGCTCAACCTAAAAAAAAAACACGCACGCGGTGCTGGCTTGCCAATTCAAATACCTTTTGGGCACTTAGGTTTCGCTGGGATTAATAGGGATGTAAGGCTAGCCTGAGATTCCAACACCGACTTTCCAAGTGCACGCTCTGGATTGTTGAGAACGATGCTAGCCCCGGAGGCGACCGTAGGAAGAAGAAAATAGAAGATGGGTACTGTTAACAATCCAACCTAGTGGTTCGATAATCTAGATCTCACCCACGTTGACAGTGGATTTTGAGAGGAAAATCCATGTGCGAGAGACCAGGGGAGGCGAAGTCCCGACACTGATTCAGAGCTGCCGATGAATCTACTGAGATCTAGACCCGGACTATTCCGCACGGTGCATGCATGAAATTTAGTTTCGAAGGTGTAAATATTGAAGCGAAAAGGGAAGGGAAGCGAACGACCTACACTAGTAAGCTTGGGCTTTCTCCAGATTGTGTCTTGTTCGGGGTTTTTTTTGTGTGTTCGGCGTTTTCGTTCGGCTTTAGCTGGCAGCGCTATTTCGAGACTAAGTACAAATACTCTCAAGCGTGCATATAGACACCGCACATGCTTTTCAACACGGGGCAGTGCAAGGACATAGCAGAATGTTTAAGAGAAGAAAGTGGACGTGGGTGGGAATATTGGGGTAATGTCAAGTTGATGCACACATGATACCTACCATATTCTTCCTAGCTAGCGGCCACGCCGAGAGCCTTCTAATGCCAAAAACAGCCGTCTACCGGTTAATAGGCTTTTTGTGCCTGTGCTAGTCAATAGTATGTGTACCGGAACAGTGGATGAATTGTCGAAGACACGAGGCAAGCTGACTGGGCCAGTCGAGCTGAAATTACATGGGTAGAGGGTATGTGACATATCTAGCCCGGGTCGTTCCATGTTTTGCAGCAAAACGGTTCGGAGACATATCGAATTGGGAGTTAGCATCGGCCTTGTTGAGGAATCTTCAATATTTGATGGAAATTGCTAGCTGGACATGATGATACAAGTTCTGAAAATTTCCGCGTTAGCATCATAATCGAGGAGCGCTTGGATATAAAACCAATAAATACACTTGTTCCATCGAAATGGGAATTTTCCGTCTGTCGTTCCCAGTGACCAATCAATGCTAAGAATGCTCTTTCGTGTTCCGACAGTCTGGATGAGGCGGTAGTTACCGCACTGTGTATTCCAGTCTTGTTTGGCGGTTTCGTTAGATGTCGAGGTAGCGTGCCCAAAAGGAAAGCCATCCACTATGAAAGCGACAGACGATCTGAGTTGAGGGGATTGGACGCGTAGTGTGATGTGATCGATGGCATCATTGACTATTTGATAGAGATCGAATCTTTTCTTTAAACCGAGTGTCTTTTCGGCATAACCAGAAGGAACAAGTGTTGACGTCTTCCTTGCAAATTATTAGTCTCGAGTGCTTGAACGTTTGCTCTGAGCTCACTTACCGTATGGGCAACATCATAATTAATCATACGAGGCGAAGCACCCTGCGGCTCACTGCGCACATTGAGTTCTATGTTTCCCCCTTCGGGTAGCTACTAGCAAGAGCATAAGTCAATCGGTTGGGAGAGATGGTTTGTCGCATCTCTCATCCTACTATTCTTGGCTCTATTGCAAGACTGGTCTTGCGTAATGTCAACGATAGTATTTCGGATATACTCTCGTAGACATCCAAAGAATGGTGTAGCCACAAACTTGAGGCTATTTTTCATGACACCAGGTGTTCCACAGAAGGAATGTATGATCATTCCACCCACTGAATTCACGGGGCCCATCAAGGAGCAAGCTCAGACGTATGCATTTCGTGCATGCACTTCCGAACCAAATTCTCACTTCTAATAAACAGTAGGGAGTAGATGAGTTGGGGCCTTGAAAAAGGATGGTGCGTGTCGGATGAACATCCTGATTTCCGGTTCCTCTTTGAAGTAAGTAGCATATTACACCCGCTACCATGTATATTTCACCGTTATCAGCCCGTCCCATCACTGTCTATCAGGTGTCCCGGAAGACTTCCCACCGCCCTCTGCAAGTATACACGGTGCGGCTGACTTTGGCGTTCCATTTGAAATATGAGACCGGCATTTTCCTTTGAATGCATGACCCATTTGGAATGCGTTACTTTAGGTTGGCAAAGTGTCATAGGATGGATTTCATAATTTTACAGGACGGTGCTAGTGTATCTAGAACATGTTGAAATAGAAGCGTACTATTATCTCGGAAACATAACATACAACAACGCTGAACCTTGGAGCGTCACAGTGACCATGTGCATCTGTCAGTGTCTTGTCCTTTCAGCCTTTCCTCTGCAATCAAGCTGTCAATCCAATGAATCTCATGATTTCCATCCATGACAAGAACGTGGGTTTCCCTACATTGACGTGGAAGTAAATGGTGGCTTTCTTTCTCGCTCTCGCTCGCCCTTCCTTCTTTCACATTGAAGGTGTAAAAAGGTATCCTTCGGCGAAAGAGTGTGGCAGTAACATCGGGATATTAATTACATAGGTGTATTAATTACCCAATTCACAAGTTCAGAACTAGTCAAGTAGTACCGGTCCAATACTATTCACAGCCGCAAATGACATTCCATAAGTACCAGGTACATTTGTAACCTCAACGCAGCGGCTATATTTTGTGTTCAATGTACTTGGGAAATGTATCTATTTCTGGCAGATTCTTCATTAATCTCCGATGTATCCGACGCCTACTTGGGTAACCTAACAAGTCCAAAAATTCGTGCTAAAGACTACAGTAAGTATCTGAAATATAAAATCGACAAGTTTTACAACAAGGAAATTATTGGGGGCGAAGGAAAAGCGGTATGTAATTCGACCCCTCCATCTGCATCTGGGCTTATTTGCCCCAGAACATGTCCACAAGATTGCAACCTAGAAGCCATGAACATTCAGTACACATGGCATTCCAGGACGCGTCTATGACATCTCGCCATCGAAGCGCTTTTACCGTGCCAGAAAAATCTCAAACCTTGTACTACCACCGTGTGAATCCTGAGCTGTAATGAGCAAACCACTTAGAGTCTGGCGCCAAGAAATATTCTTGCTCATTTCTGTAGGGAAATGTACGCGGCTCCTCAAGTAATGTCGAAAAAAGTCTGCAGCACTAGCAGGGAATCATGGACGATTTTCATGTAAGTCTTCGGAGCTCAAAGTGTGGAAGGGTGGTGTAAGCAGACCTAACAGGCAAGGCATGCTCGCAAGAAAACATCCTGTAGTAAGTTAATCCTGATGTATTCAGAAGGATTCCGAAATGCGGTGGTACATGACGGGCACTCCCACGATTTTTTCCTTGTCAGTCTTCTGGAAGGTCCATGCCACAGGTATATTAGAGTATCTGTCGAAAAGCCACCAGATGTGGGAAAATTCAAAAACCACATATGCCACACCCGCTTTGCTGGGAAGGGCTGCCGAGAGGAGGCAAGGTGAATGGCATCGCTTATGTCTCCATCAAACCCTTCTATTTACCATGCATACATAGAGTGCGTAAAGCATGCAGTAAGAGACTGCAATGCAACAGCCGGTTACCGAATGTGTAGAGGAGAAGCGTTGTTGCAGTTACGAATGTAAGCTGAAAACCTCCAGGTGTGTTGGTGGTGTATATTACAGCAAATCTACAGTAGCTACAGTAGCTACAGTAGTTAGATAGGTATGGTCGAAGGATTTTCGATTTGGGTAGGATTGAGATAGGGTAAGTAAGTATTCATGTACGGTAATCAGAATGAGGATAATGGTAATCGATCATCCTGCTCGTATCATCCTACTATTGGTAGTTAGTCATTCGGTAGGAGTTTATTACTGTTCATCGATCTCATTCATCATTTTGCCTCAAGAAATGGTATTGTTGGCATTCACCCACCCCTCCCCCAAAGAATGAGAGCTAACAGCCGGGAGTGGGATACAACGCAAGCAAAGCCGATCAATCGGATCAATTCAGACTTTGATTACTTCACATCTCGAGAATGTTGGTGCTACGAGGAAGCGGGAAGTTTCCCCCCCCCCCTCCTGCGTTTTTACGTTAGGCATCAGTATTCCAAGGTATAATTCTGGTTCAGATGGAGAGGGCCAAAGCCGTCTTACTATCTTGATACCTCAGTACTTTAGTACCTGCATAGCACATACATACCGAAACAACGAGATGAATGGAGAAAACTTCGTGAAGAAAAATATCCAACGGTCAAATGGCAACCCCCCATCCAAATTGGAGATTTCCCGTTGTTCTGTCCCCAGTGAAAGGCGAATACATGCTTGTTCGCTCTAGGATTAATAGGGCGAGCTGATCAATACTTGATTTCACTTAGCTTTCCTATTTACCCCTTCCTTCACCCCGGAATTGAACGACCACTGTACCTGCTGGAACCACTGTAGGGGTACAAGGCAATGATAGGGATGAGCCGTAAGCCGCGATGCGATGTGTAGCGACCGCCGTACCCCAAAATTAAACCTGAAGCCCCCATACTATCACTGTCGATCGTTCGGTCGCCTCTACCGTCGGGTGATGATTGTGGAAGTGGATAGCCAGGAATACTACCGAACTCATGTGTGCACATGTGAATGATGGAGAACACTGGGCGTATACCGGTGTTGTAGATATTCAGGTACTGTGTTTTGAAGTGTGGTACAGAAGAACCCAAGAACCTTTGGAGAATTCCACAAACCTACCTCCTGTTGATGAGAACACCTTTATTGGTATCTTGGAGGGGGTTACTGTGGTACCTGCCTTGTATGGACATTTTTGCGAGATGGTGTGTACGCTTCTACTTGGGCAGGGTACCATTTTCAGTTGATTGGCGCTGTACTGCATCTTCATGAGGACACTCCGATGTTTTCCGTCCTTACATACTTTCATATACATACATCACATCGCATACATTCTACTCTTTCCAATTCCAATATTATCTGAACGTCTGCAAAGTAAACACCTCTCTCATATCACATCGAAGCTCAGACTCACATAAGATAATATCGAAATCGAGTTGTAAACATCTTGAACACAGATTCAAACAAGCGGTCTAGACCCCCCATCTATCATGTCACAAACCCACCAAGCCCCAATCAGGCAAAATAAACGATTCAGCCAATGAAACATTTCAAAGGTCACCGAGCGAACATCGCTGAACACCGATCCTGTATATCAAATCAAATATTTTGTATTTTTTGGGTTGTCTACGCTGTAGTATTTTTACGTGCTCTCGCTAAAATTTTCGGATTTCCTCGTCTGAAAGACTATGTTTAGCGGGTTGAGCTGAAGTTCAAAGTCACGCATTAGATTGTGATACAGTATACCAGTTTCAGGGTTACTTATTTGTGTTTACTCGATATGCCAAGTCTTTTCGATAAATTGGGGATATATGGATGATGGGTATATGGATGTTCGACAGAAGAGCAGCTGAAATGTATTTCAGGATCATTAAATGCTGCCTGATCACAGCAAGGTCATCTGAGTACTTTGAGGAGAGATGGAGAGTGGGAAAGGTTATTTAGTTCATTGGTTTGAAGCAAAGGATTTTTTGTCGCTGTTGAGTTAGATCAAAGAACTGGATAAGAATAGGATGTATGTCATTGAGTCACCATAGACAGATATCAAGTGAGATGCTAAAATATGTAGTAGCGACGATCTACACTTAGAGGATTACCGCAGTATCTGACCCAAATTTCTAGAAAATACTCATCATCGACCTGATGACTACTCATTATTCATGAATCCTGTCGTCTAATGAAATCCAAATCCAAACCTAAATCCACATCCACATCCAAACCGTTTCCATTTTACTTTGCTCTTTCAACACCACACAACCTCCAACCCTTCTCCCCTCCCCCCTCCCCCCTCCCTACTCTAATCCCAGCAGTGAGTAAGCCATAAAAAACAAGCTTACATGGAAACGAGGATCAATGTGGGTGGTCCCCGAAGCTTAAAGACGCCAATCAATTAGACCCCTGGTCAATGCATCCAAAATTCCAGATTGGTCTTTTCTTTTCTTTTCTTTTTGTCTCGAGGAAATATTTTATCTTGTTAGATTTTGGATTTTTGAGTCTTGACTAAGATGTATCGCATACCTATGTTTTAGACCAAAAATACCTACCTACCTAAGTAAGTAAGTTCCTTTCCGAGCACTTTCTAGACAGGATCAAATACAAATACTTGTAGTAACTAAACACAAGTACCGTGAGCGAGAGGAAAAAAGAAAGAAATATAATGAATGGTACGATCGATGAGCATCGAAAATGAACACGAACACGACACTATCCCAATGAAGTACAAGCTTAAAGTATCTCGGATGTTTTCTTTTGTCACTCACTACGCATGTCTTTGACAACTACCCAACTTGTCTTGGTATTATCCCAAGGGAAAAAAACATTCGAGGACGCCACCCTTGTTTTTCATTCGTTCAAGAAGCGCTTGGGAAATGACAGAATCTAGAGTATACATATACACATATTCATACTCATACTCATACTTATATGACAATTTCCAAATATGACAGAAAACATCCCAGATCATCGCAATCGATACTGACATACATGGCCCTGGTCTTGTAACTACAGGCTGCATATTTTCTCGAGTCCGATGGTCATGCCCAGATCTTTTCCCATTCTCCGAATGCTGTACAGGATGAAACAAGAAAGAAGCACGACGGGAGAATTGGTGTACGACGTGAATAATAAGATGTAGGAGAATAAATGTTACGACTTGAAGGGTCAATCTATCTAGTCTATTGACTTTTCGTACACCCAAGCTTACTATTCTATCCACGCTGATTCTAGGATTCTAGGATAGGCTAATCACTAGACACCTAAGAATATATAGTAATCATTTCGAATGAGAATAGCACCCAAATAACAAGAGTTTTTTTTTTCGTATCAGATGCATCGCAAAAAAAAAGAAGCTACAGCTAATTTGATCTCACACCAGCCAGAAGTCTGGAAATCCTTAATTTGAGCATTAGAATCAAAATGTGCAGGTCAGACCAAATTGGCATTTCTTCCCCTCTCCCCCCAAGTTCCCAGGGTTGTTCTTTTCTTATTCATCCTGTTTTTCACACACGCCTTGGCTTCAAGCCGCCCGAGCTAAAAAGCTCAGCCAGAACGCCTTTGGGACATACTCGCATACGCCCGAAAAAAATGCTGGGGGGAAATCCTGGTAATTGAGCATGGGGAACGATGAGTTGAACTGTGTTATTCCAGACGAGGCCTTTTTCAGTGATCGCGTGGATTTGAGCCGACGGGGTCATTATTGGTATGGGGATATTGATATGAAGTCGAGGATTACCATCAGAGTAGTGGGACAATAGAGACTAGTAGATAGATAACGTGAAGCTATTCAGCAATACCATACGATCATTGGTGATTCTATACAATGCCGTCTCTGAAGCTCTCCACGGAGAACTCCCAGTATCTATCCCGTCTTTTCATCATATGATATCAAAGTCAAGCTTTTCATTAGCTACAAAGGAGAAGAAACGATCAAAAGCAATGTGATGCATATCTTACCAAGTACAATCCTTATTAATCGCATAAAAGAAAAGAAGGAAAAGAGACATGGGAAACATTTAATTCTTAAAGGAGAAATATGAATAAACAATATTATCCAATCAATATCAGAACGAATGAGCGTTCTCCTCTCTCGATAACTGTACGATCGTGATACAATACAATTTTACAAATGAACTATACCTAGTTATACCAATCCCAATGCCTAGAAGGAGAATAAGAAAGCAGAATATTGAATGCGAACATCCTAGGGCGGAATACCTCTACAACTGTGAAGAACGTAAGCACTTTAAATTTATTCAGCAGCAACCCTTGAACATGTCAGAAACATAGCAAAGCACAGTTGTCGAAATTCGGGCCCAACTCCAATTCACGAGCTGCTGTTGAACAAAGTAGAGAGAGACGAGGCGAGACGAGACGAAGCGAAAAGAAAGATCTGATCCCCAATCCATCGTTGCTATATTCATCAGATATGCAGTTACAATGCTAGGTTGATAATTCCGTCCATCATATTATCTGAGATCTAAGAATTCAACCCAATGTCACTTCCTCATATGATATGTTACAAACTCCTCCATTCGATCTCATCTTGGATCCAGCGTGCCTACTCGTCCGATCTACCTGTGAGTCTGTTGCTCTTCCGCATATTCGGACGGCAGTACATACACATCCTACATACAGCTGGACATCGCATGTGAGATCAATATCGAAAGGAACCGGATCAGCAACAAGCAGCGGCCTAACAGAGCAAATACATCAAAGACTACCTACTTGCATTGCACATAAACCAGCCAGTGCCAACGATCGATCAACGAATCTGTCATATCAAGCAAATCATTCCATCGCTAACCAATAGAATCCAGCGAAGATTTGAAAATCAAATCAATATCACGCTATACTAGAACAGAATCCTACCACTCCCATTATTCATTGAACTACTCTCCATCGAGAAACAATAACCTGAAACCTTGAAGCTTCGCCCAATCTCCAGAACTACTCCGCATGCTACTTTACTACTATTACTGCTACTCCCACTCAACAACCCCTAAGCAGCTACGAGTAAACATCTCGCATTTGAACCTTTCAACCCTCGATCCTTACCACATCCCTCGCTCCATGGACTCTCGGTCTCAATCAATCGCAGTTGCAGGACCCCATGTCTTTTTTCAATCTAGTGTAATATTTTCTTGAGCACACCTGTTATCACTTAGCCTTATTAGCTCCCAAGAGCTCGGAGGTATCCAGCCATATGACACTAAATTAATCTAATCGCCCCAGACCGCGAAACTCTCTTTTATTTTTACTTTTACTCTTATTCCTGCAACAGCTGGGACTCCTGGGAGCTACTCTAGCCTTATACTAGTGCCATGCCCCTTACCATTTTCCTCTTCCCATTCGACCAGCGAGCTCAACATCCAGTTGGTAGTATTATATTTATTTGATATATTGTATTGGAGTATACGTGCGCAATACCAAACAATACAGTCTGTTTATTTATATATCGCTGCATTTCCGCAATCCATCCTCTATTTGCGATCGACGCAGCGACTTTGATTGATTTATTATTTATTTATTTATTCACTCGCTCGCTCGCTCGCTCACTTGATCCCAACCATTCCTCGTCCCTAAGCTAAGCGGTATTCCCTTTACCACGAGGTCGCCCAGGAAAACCAAATCAAATCGAACCAAGCAAGCAGGCATTAGACAACCATTAAAAGGATTGCTTCACCCCTCCAGCTCTGACCAAGAAAGATCCAGCCAAACGCATCTGCAACCCACACTTCAACTACCCTACGAAAGTCCACACACTACGCACACCACACACCACGCTACTCCATAAGCACAGACCATTTCCCAGGCCTAACAACCTACATAAATCAAGCAGACGCCTCCCCGGCCGCCATCCAGGTGATCGACAACTCCACATTCTCCATTCCAGCAAATACACTACCCAAAACCCTAACGAACCTACGAGAGTTGACTGATCTCTTGGTCTCCAATATCCCACCGTCTTTCTGGGTCCAATCCTTTCATACATTCAAAATCCACGCATTCCCTACGATATTCAAAAAGATCAAGATAGCACTTTGACTCAAAGTAATCTTTTGCTTCTTCTTTTTACTCGATTCCCTTACTCTTGCTCTATCATCATCGCCGTCGCTTTCACAATCACAAGCAAAGAAAAACAAGTTGGAAAAGAAGGGAAATATCCTCACTCCCCGTTTTTAACTACTTGCTCCCTCGTTCCCTCGCCTCGGTTGTGCATCTACCCGTCCGAACCAAATACTTTTTTACACGCGACAACGTGAATTTGGCGATCCAGAGCAAAAGCAAGGAGCCATCATCATTTCAAACCCTGCACCGTGGACTTTCCAATAATCTACCACGATTACCATGGAGACCGCCAGCTTTACAGCTCGCCGGCCCGCCGCATCCAATCTTCCCAACTTCCAGCTTCCCCCTCCAGAACCCCTTGGAATGCACCATCACAAATATCAACAACAATCCAACAACTATATTCACGGAACCACAAACAGTTCTTCCCAGCCTGTTCCTGCTGTCGCCAGCAATATATTAACGCCTCCAGCTGGCGTTCCGCACGACGGCTTAAGCCCTCTTGCGTCCAGCGTCAACAGTGGTAGCTCGGGTAGTTCGACCGCCGGCGTACCTCCCTATCAGCCTTCGGCTTTCTGGCCAAATACTCAATCCGGAAACAACTTTACGTTTAGTTCTGCGCCACCGATGAGTGCGCCTTATGCTCAGCAACAACAACAACAAAGTTACATGAGTAGACCACTATATTCACCCTCCATGAGTAGCTATCCAGGGTCGCGAATTCCCCATTCTCCCACCTCATCAGAAGGACTGCCACCACCTACCTTTGAGAGTCTTCCTCCCTTCTCTACCGGAGTCCCAATGTCTGGTTCAGGTGGACAGCAACAAAGTCTCCCCACTCTTGCACCACAGAATTCCCAACAGCAACATATGACCAGTCACAATCTCATGAATCTTCATCAATCCTCCTCTCAAGCACCCCAACAGGGCAACGCGTCAGCTCCTGATAGTTATGGCGGACGAGCACCCCCAACCCCAAACTACTATCCCCCCTCATCTACCCCTCAACAGTCGAATTTCCCCGCCTATGCCCAACAATCACCTACACAACATTCCCCCAATACCTCCTCCGCCCCTTCTAACCGCATTTCTCCCATCCAACCTCATCACTCGCATTCTTCCATGGGCGCACCTCACCAAGGCTATCCTTCCCGTCCTTCATACCCACATTACAATCTCCCCACCTTAGCCGCACCTATTATGTCGAATGTCCACCAACCTGGTAGTCAAATGGCACTCCTTGGCGGAATGGGCAATATGGGATACCAACAAATGCCTGGGCCAATGTATGGCAGTCATCATCCTCAACAGATGCCTCAAAATGACCGTCCATTTAAATGCGATCAGTGTCCGCAATCTTTCAACCGCAACCACGATCTGAAACGTCATAAACGTATTCATTTATCTGTGAAGCCATTCCCATGCGGTCATTGTGAAAAAAGTTTCTCGAGAAAAGATGCATTGAAGGTTCGTATTCACTCTGCCTTTTTTCAATACCTTTATCCTTGTTCATAGACTAACTCCAACTCAGAGGCATATACTAGTCAAAGGCTGCGGAACAAAGGCTGCAAACGGTACTACGAATACCAATGGAGGTTCTCAATCACCTGTCGATAAATCTGAAATCTTAAGTGATTCTACCAACGACGAGAGCCCAGAGATGGTAAAGAAGGAGTTGTCGTAAGAACGTGACAATCTATTCTCATGACTTCTCGATTTCTTTTCTTTTCTTTTGTTGAAATGCAAGTTTCGACGAGATGGCAAGCACACACTATAAACGCAAACCGATGTGCGAGCCTAGGTTGGCGAATGGGTATTCTTTCGGCGCCTTGACTAAAGAATATGGGCGTTTGGAATCTATCTGGAGGTTATAGGATTGGATTGGATGGTTAGGGATGAGGACGATGTGGGATATAACTTACACTGTATGGTTGGGCGGACATCTTCTTTCGAATAGGATAACACAGAACTCAAAGAAAGATGAAGATGAGGTTGGTGGCGTTGTCATGTGATTCTCTTCGATCATGTTCATGAAACCGTGGGCATTTTGACAGATGTTTTGCTGCTCTCTTTTTTTACTTACAAAAAAATTCCCAGAATGTGGGCCTTGGTGTGGAATATATTATCTTGTCAGAGTGGATTTGTTTTGGAGTTGCGGAATTGGCGATATGTCTGTACGGCATCTCGATTTGGGCGGGATGGAAATGAATGGGCAGGCACCTGGCTCCGATGGGATAGCATTGGGAAGCGAAATGCGGAATGGGACCTGGCTGGGTGGAGCTTTGGCGTGGGAATGGATTCGGTAAATACCTTTGAATGCGTTTTGCTTGTATGTTTATCTTCTGTATTCGAGTGGGGGATGGAGAGTGAAAAGCCTCTTTTCTTCTCCATCTACTCTTCCTTTTCTTTTGGTCTCCTTGCCATGCGTGGCAATGAGTGTGCGATGCTGAGGATAGGTGATGGGTGCGTCTTGCACGCTTGTTTGCTTGCGCGCCCATGTTGCGACTTGTATTTGATCTATTACATTAGCGAGGTGATGAGGCGGTTACCTATTTCGGGGAAGGGGGGGTGGATGAAGAGTGAATTTTTTTGAAGCAAGCTAGCTAGTGATATCAGATTTTGACCAATTTACTTTTACGACTGAAAGTCTTCCAATTTCCAAATCGCTTTCAAATCTTATCAAATTTTGAATTGGATTGCAGATACCTAATTCCTCAATGTGATGCGATTGTACGGTTTGAACAGTGTCGGGTCTGCTCATTGTCTGAGATGAAAATCTCTCTTTGAATATGGAAGATAGATAAATAAATAAATAGGTTGATTGGTTCAATCCTTCCCACTTTTTTCCTTCTTGCTTCGATTTTCTTTTGAGGCTCCATACTAAATGGACTGGCTGTGGAGAAACTTCTTCCTCTCGATGTGTACCGTACGTATAATGCACTGAATGTACGAAGAATGCGAGCGGGTTTACTTCCCCTCTTGGTCTCTGTTCGGGGGCTTCTTCCACAATATCTATTTGGGGATATTGGAGATGGGGAATTGGATGGATGGTTGTAGTGGGTGGGATTTACGACCTTCCTGTCTACCTACCTGAATACTAGGGTAGGTGGGTGGATATGTATGGTCTGATTTGATTTGATTGTATTGTATTGTGTTGCATTGTGTTGTGTTGTAGGATAGAAATAAGGAATAGATGGGTGTTTTCTTCCAAGTTGTCTATCTACCTATCTACCTGCCTACCTGCTCTACGTGCTGATAGAGTGAGTAATTGATAATTGATAATTGAAGATTGAAGATTGAAGATATGGACATGTTAGAGTAATAGATGGAGATGAATATATATTGATGAAATAAGCGTATGGAAAATCGGGAGGGAAAAACAGGAGAAAAGAAAAGAAATTGGAGGGATGTAGGAATAGGAATAGGAATGAATCAAGACACACAATGGAAATGAATGGAGAATGGAGAAGATACTTATTGAAACTTTATAAAGAATTGATTTTCCTGTTGTGTAGTTATACTTTGTAGTATATTATCCGCGATGTTCTAATTAGATGGTAGATGGATAATTAAGCGTAGGTAGTAAGTAATAAGTAAGTTTCTTCGCTCTAACCTTGGTGTTATTTTAGGTTATTGAGGTACCGAGCTTGGATACTTTAGAGTTGGAGGGTGGAAGATATGATGATGTGTTGTATTATGATATTGTAACTTATATGATATGTTATTTTATGTTTCTATTATGGAATTTCTGTGTTTGTGGATGAGAATGAGGTGGTTGAAGTAGGGAGGCAGGGAGCGAGGAGATAGATGTCATAATTTCATATAGTCGCGGCATCCATCCAAACCCTCTCCCCAGAACTTTTTAGACAGACAGATAGATTTATATATCTATAAGCAAATACCACAATATATAAGATATCTAGATATATACATATACACAGACAGACAGACAGACAGACAGACATATACACACACAACAAGCCCTCGCTTTCTCGGATCTCTTAACTATATATAAAGCTATCCACCTACCAAGAACCATACTATCCATATCTATACTAAACCACAATCTCGCATCCCGATACATTGGTTCTCACTAAGCCTTATTATATATGTATGTATAACTATAGAACTATGTATATGTATGCATCTCGGTACGTGAATGCACGACAATTGGTTGATCAATAGATAGATTACCTACAAGATGTAACGATACAATACGCTACACTACGCTACGAACACTCCACCACACGTTCCATCCTGGGGTACAGTACAGTACAGTACAGCACGGTACGGTACGCTACGATACCGGCGGAAACATGCATGCGGCATTCATCAAGCATTCATTAAGCATCAAGCCACAACTTTGGTTGACAGGTACCCACCCCTAGAACTTAATAATATACTACTACCTACTAGTAATCCGAAGTGTAGAAACAAATCTATCCCCAGAATCAATTTTGGGGGGGTGGAGGTGACGTGCCATACATAATCCGAGGTAGGGGTGAGAAAATGCACAAATATACTAACTAACCCATACTATTTCCCCTCTCGTTCCTCCCCCATATTTCTGCCTTTTTCTTTCCTGTCTCTGGTATAAAAATACAAAGTAAGCTATCTAGATATTACCTATACAGGATGCATAAAACTATAAATCTCTAAACGAATGAATCGAAAGAAGAATAGTAGGTAGGCACAAACAAACAAACCCCCCAAACATGCATCCCAATGCCGTGATAACCGTTTTTGTGGTCTTGGTGGCGTTTTCGAGGCGGGCGGAGACGATCGCACGGAATTCCATGCCGTGGGATGGGGATGGAAGCTAGAAACTGTGTTTGCAAGGCTTAGTTGCATTAACCTAACTAGAGGATGGAGATTCGTGGTGGAGATGTGATAGAGATACCTGGGTATGGTATGTAGGCGCGTAGGGAGGTAGTATGCAAGATTGTGGAGTTTGGTAGCATGCATGATTTTGTAGATCGTATAACTATATGTATGTATGTATGTATGTATGTATGTATGTATGTATGTATGTATTTTTGAGTTTCTGGTATAACCAACTATATATAATGTGATCGAAACAAAATTCTTTATTTTTTTTTATGTACCGGTAGAGGAAATATCCTTCCTCGGAAACAGCACGTACTCTCGCAGAGGAATATCGATGAACAGATAACTTCTCATCCTCAAGAATATTTACTCGAGTACATACATACATACACTTGATTATCATACTCTCAATCCTGTAATGATCAACATCTTTCTTTCCTAATGAGGGGTTTGGCATCCATTATATACCTACATATGTAAGAGATAATAACGCAACACAACACATCACGACATCACTCGAAGCGTGATGAGAACATATAAATCCAATATCGACTTCACACTTCTATCATATGATAGGAACTGGAATCTCCTAATAACAACATAAAGCTATTTATCTGTCAAATCTCCTCCGGTAAACCAATGGCGGATCTATTAGATGCATAGAATGAGAGTTTCCAAGCACGAGACGTCATGATTATGGATATATACGTCTGTGTACTTTGTTGAACTTCCTGATTAGTATGAGATTTTGTGATACTAATAATACGCTTTCTGTCAATTTCTTCATTCCTCCATTCCTCCATCCATTCATTAATCCATCCTTTCACAACTATCTAGATATACATGCGAGTCAACTACTGCACTTCTCATTCCCCTTCGATCAAAACATTTCAGCATCATCTACTCAACAAGCGAGCAGATGGACTTTGTTCAGCAGAAAAGAATTTCCGCAAGTCCCATCCAAGAATTTCACCATAATATACCAGCTACAAAAATCACATCACCAAAAGTATCACCATAGAGATCCATCAGCATGAATCAAAGAATTTCGGATTTCATAAGTACACGAGTGAAAAGAACCCATTCTCCCTATTCGAAAGTAAAAGAAAATCAACAATCTGCAACGTTCTCTCATCTCTCTTTGGTAATAAACTGGACCGCCTTTTGACCTCCGTCTATCATAGTTTCTACCCCTTTTCTTTTGTTGTGAAGAATATTAAGGTACTTTTTACAACTCCTTCATGCAACGCAACTCAATTATCCACCACTCTATGAAAATACCAAAGAAACTCACTATACTGAACATAGTATATCTACAAAAAAGAGCAGGTATCATCCAAATACTGCCATGTGGTAAACCAGGATTTCGAGTGTGTCCAATCTTGAGTGAGGTGTACAGAGATACATCCCCATATGTAAATGTCCAAATTGGGGGTATTAACGATACGAAATATCGAAAATTGGCGGATGCCGTGAGCTTAGGCTTAAGAAATAACAGTGTCGGTTATCATCGAGTTTACTGTCCTCACCATCATTCTCTTCTTTTCTTCATCCATGACGAGAACTCCACGAACTTGCAAGACGGAATCTAAGGTCTCTACAACTTTATGAAAGCTGCTTGCCGCACCCCTTTCTTGCGTAATTCGTGCTACAGCGAGATTTATCTTTCTGCCACGGTCCAGATGTTCGAAAACAGTCAATATCTCAGCGGCGAATGAGACCTCTTTTAAGTTTAGAACTGTTTGATGTCAGTGAAATGTTGTAGAGAACTCACATGCAAGACTTACAGTTTTCTGAGCCGACTTTTCCAAAGACAATATTCCTCTGCTTGTCAACCTGAACATCTTTAATGCCATATATTTTCCAGTCTTTGAGCACCTTGGCAACCTCTAATCTTGCTGTACGTCTCGAAACGGAGAAGCAGATAAATTTCGAAGCGGGCTTTACATGGAATAGCTTGGCTAGCCAGTTTTGTTGGGGCTCGATTTGACGTGCTCGTGTGGCCTGATGCATATGGTTTTGGCGACTTTGTTGTCGAGAATCTGAAATAGAATCTTGAATACTCATATCCTCGTCGAACATATCATGTGCTGTCAACCTGTTAGTATCATAAACATCAAACGATTAAACTTTTACTTACTAGCAACAGTCATGCTGGTTTTTGGTAGTTTCTTCTTGAACAGCCTACCGAGAATGGATCCCTTCTTCTTTGTCGGTGGCAGTGGTAGAAAATCTTCTGGTTCTGACTTTCGACCACCACTCTTGCTTGATGACTGTGACAACAGAGTTTCATTTCCCACAATCGATGAACTTCTAGATTCGCCCTCATCACTGGCCTTGGAATTGCGCCTAAACCAACCTGATCGTTTCTTCACTATGGTTCCTGCATTACTATCCTGAGCATATGGGTCATCCAGGTTGGAGTCTTCATCAATGCGAGATAATTCTGGCCCAACATCTGCTTTGGAGCTAGCATGATATTGGTGGCGTAGTCCCTGCCCAGACGATTGGTTCTTGAGAGAATTTTCGAAAGATTCTGGCCCGGATTGCCCCTTTGTTTGACCGCCTTGTGAGCTTTTCTTCCTAATAGTAAGAGGTGCTGGAGCTTTGACAGGGCTAAAAGATGCTGCGGAAGCATTGACTACTCGGATTGTTTCTCTTTCATTGAAAAATTTAGAGTTCTTTTTCAATGTACGAGCTTCAGGAGCTGATGCGATACGATCAGATTCGGCTTTCCGGGGAGATAGTTCATCGGCATATGCCTCATTAATCGCAGGCAATGGCCGGGCATAGTTTTTCTGTTTCGTTTCCGCAGGTGCAGAAACTGCGCGGCGATCCTGGCGTGGAAGTAACGGGGATGTAGATGGAGGTAGTATTAGACGATCAATATGTGATACCATGCGATCAATATATCCAGGGGAATCTTCTCCAGATGCCATGCGAAGTGTAGCCTGCTTGCGTGCTTCTAACAATTCCCTTTTGACAGAATCCGATCTAGCAGGTGGCGGAGGTAGTGGTCGTGAGTCGAAAGATCCGTGTCTGAGTGTTTGGCTTTTTGCTGGCGCATTGAGCATGGGCGAAGGACCACGAGAAGCCACGCTTGAAGTTCCTGAAAATCTAGATTTGTTCTGGGAATTAGTTGAAGAAACGACTGATGTTCGGTTGAACGCTTCATCGCAGTCTTTGGCCAAACTGCTGCTCAATTGACGGACGTCATCTTTCCATATTAGACTGCCCCTTCCGGGTTTTTGTATGACGGTAGTAGTGAGCTTTGTGCTTCCTACTTGTGGCTTTTTTGATCTGATGTAACGTGTTGAGCTAGAATGTTCAATTGCAGGTCGTAGAGAGGTTGTCTCATTAGCTCCTGCTGCTTGCTCTCCCACGGAATCTAATGGACCATTCACAGACATAATCTTTTGACTACTCAATGATCGCCTCCTAATGTGTGAGAACTCTACACCACGTTTATGTCCAACGGTGGCACGAAAAGGAGCACTTCCTCGACTTCGAGTAGAGCTTGCAAGTGAACTGCGAGAGGCATAAACTCGAGATACCGGCTTTTGCAACCTGCCCCGATCACTGGCGGACCTTGATGTTGACATTCGAGAGGGCTGACGGTACCGGCCATGTTCTTCATTCTGAGGAGCATGGACAGTGACCTTGATCTGATCATCGGACCTGAGTGAATCAAGGTGCTGCGGTCTTGAAGCATTGAAAGGATCGTAAGTGTGCTCGGACCTGTTACTGACTACAGTAAATCTGGAAGCTTGTTGGCGATGATGACTGCTTCCTGTCTGTGGTGGAAAGTGACAGGTAGAATATGTCTTTGTCAGTGTCGAGGGTCTGATATGATGGTAGTCACTGTTGGAATAATTTAGGTCAGGCTCGTAGTCTTCAAGTTGAGAATCTCTATATCTCAATAGCAGAGTATAGAAGCGCTTCTGTTCGTTGGGTCTATCTTGCTATTAGTATATATGTAATAGATGCAGAATCAACGAAATCACCCACTTTTCACTTAACAGTGTCTCGATGAGCTGTTCTTCGGAGTATGCATGCCACATAGACCATAGCTGTCTCAGTAAATCCTTGTCAATATCACTTCGGCGTGACACTGGCCGCGCACAGTCATTCAGACTAAGGGATGGGATGCTTTGGCCGCTACCGAGATTGTCCAAATAGTCGTATTTTCTCACCACGGGGTGCTTCCAGATCTGATTAAGCGTAATTCTCTCTTTGGGACTCACTTGCAATATTCTGGAAATCAGATTTGCTGCTTCTTTGGTGAATTCTGGAGCCACTTCATACTCCCCTTTTTGGATTTTGCTGAGTAGTGGATTGAGACGTGCCCTATCATTACCGACGCCCTCAACATCAAATGGCAGTCGTCCACATAAGCTGGCATAGAGAATCACACCCATACTCCATATATCGACCTTATCTCCCCGATATTTTAATCCACCAATAAGTTCTGGTGCAGCATAATGCGGGCTTCCACAAGAAGTTCTTAATTTATGATCTGCACCTTGATGCAGCGCAGCCATTCCAAAATCTGCAACTTTTATATCTCCGGTGCTTGTAATTAGAATGTTTTCCGGTTTTAAATCTCGATGGCAGATATTGTATGAGTGGCAGTACCCTAGAGCACTCAAAAGTTGTCGAAAATACTTCATTGCAGTCTCTTCGTCCAGCCTTCCGTTGTTTGCGATTTGGGCAAAAAGCTCGCCATTGTCAACATATTCAAGAACCAAATAGCTACTGACTGTTAGAGGCTACCTAGACTTGCTTTGAATTTAGAACATGACTTACATTTCAGTGCGGTTTTCCCAAATGTCGTAAATCTTCATGATATTTGGGTGTTGAATAAGCTTCATAATTGCCACTTCTCGTTCGATGCCTACAGGCATTCTTCGCACTCCATCGCTTTCATCATGTAGCGGATCCAAGCGTTCCAGGTTTGCAAGACTTCCCGCCTGGGACATCTGGGCATTTCTCTTTTGGACGATTTTGATAGCCGCCATTTGTTGTGTATTCCTGTTCTTTGCGAGGCGTACTCGTGCCGTTGCACCCTCGCCCAAAGTCTTACCCAGCTTCCAAGGACCAATAAATTTCTTGAGATTTTTACCATCGGAAGTAGCGGAAGATGCGGTCGAAATCTGTGAGCTTCTTTTTGAATCCGTCGCAGCTTCTTTGGATATAGCGGATAGCCTAGGGTTGACGGCATTAGAGACAGCAGAGGGTATTCGAGCATTGTCAAGATATGAGTATTGTTCGCCTGGAGAAGCAGAAGCCTGGTTGTAAACGTGCAGCAACCCATCATGTCGTAAACTATCATGATTTGTTGATGTAGATTTCAATTGCAGTCTGGTGGTACTCGGTTGATTATTATTGACTCGTCGAGTTGCTTCTCCCAGAGGTCGTCGACTTGGCGGCCGCGCGTGTTGTGCACTCATTGTTATGACAATCTTCTGTATCTGATTGCAATCTTTTGAAATTCCCCGTGCCCACTTAAATGTTGATCAACCCTCCTGCTGTACTGCAGGGCGTGGGATAATACTGTTCAAGTACTATTCAACTACGGCACTTGAGAGTCCCAAAGCGAAACTTAAAATGGCATAGTGGTGAAGAAACGAGCGTCGATGGTAACGAATGTGCCAAAAATAAAGCGCTCAAAAGCTCTAGAGATTTATGGTTAGCCTTCCATCGTGGTCAAATCAAAATGCTTTGTCTTGAGTTTCAGGAGGAAAATTAGTGAACTCACCGAGTTACAAGATTTGATCTGCTTGAAAAGATGTTTGTGTTCGAAGGGCTTATCGTCTAAGAATTCAGATTGTATCGTATCGATGCACAGAGAAGGAGCGAATCGAAGTGAAGGTTTGAATTAATATCGTATCAAAGAGAGTAAAATAGGAATTTGTCGAAGAAGTCTTCAAGGCGAAAAATGATACTCAAGAAAAATTGGGATTGCAAAATTGCAGTTACTATGGTGAAGTTTTGATTATGTTGATATTTTGTTTACACCCAAAATTCCCCGCAGTTGCATGCCAACCAAAACTGAGAGAGGAATGCAAATGTTAACCTTGGAAGGATGACCATTGGCTCGGCTACGATATTTTCTATAGTAAAGTACTTTTGAGATTCCTCGGCCTGGACTGTCATCTAACAATCATTCAATAGAAAGTGTATAAACTCAGATGATACGATAGCAAAGCATCTAGAATTTCTGATCATCTGGACTACGGGGTTATTGAGGGTTCATTCTCAACTCGTGGACACATCCACAATGTGTACCTGGCACCTTAAGATAAACAAGACACTTGTATAATTTGAGACAACTGATTGTGAAATGAACGAATATTTCAAGGAATATAAGACATAAGTAGATAGCTAAGTATACTGGTTCCAGTTCCAGATTATCTATCCTATGAATAATAAGGAAGACTCCAATAATTCTTCAACTCGATACAAGCTTGCCTTGCAATACATATACGTAGATGGCTATAGAATGCAAGAGAAAGGTCGTCCACCTTATCTCCTCGTCAACGCACATCTAGTTCAGTGAAACTGGGAGCCTGTGATTGTTAGCAGTATCTGTTACAGAGAGCTAAGCAGTTGGCTTTGTGATATATACAGACTTCTTGTCGCATGTATAGAGAAGGGGGGAAAGGGAGAGATGATCCATCCAGCCTACTGTTTTCTCTGCATCTCCCAGTTACTTCACTAAGAATGTACACGCAGGACCATGATTCTTGAACACTATCTATTCCACATGGTTAGACGGCTAGCTTTGTGGCCTAGTATATCATCTCATTCGTTCTCGTACCAAGTACAACCGTGATTTTGACAGGGGAGAGAAGTACAATTAGTTGAGAAATGCAAGAGAAGTTGTGAAGTGTTGTTGAGGTGAAGTTGGAAATGCGAAATCAGCTGATCAATTACAAATGGTGGGGTAATCCAGATACGCTACCCTTTACAGTACTAGCGCATTGATGTTTAACGCGAATTTCTGAAGTTTAACGCGTCTTACGCAAACTACGGTCCTTTGATTGAATTAGTTAATGCACTCCATTCATCATCCATCGGTACCCTGAAAATGTATAAGTTCAAGCACGTTAGCATATCTTTCATAGGTTCGATTGACTTTACAACGATTGCTTAGATCTTGAATCATTAACATGGCACCGCAAATGCCATCTCGTGTGCGTCGGTCGAGGGAGGAAGTCGATGGTGACGAAAGTTCACAAAATACTATACCCACCCGACCTGCGAAACGATCGCGTACCATACATTACGAATCCGATGAAAGGACTCCTGAGCCCGATGCTTCTCCATCTTCGGGAGAAGAAGTTGACAGACAACATGTCGGAAGGGTCCCCGGCACTCCTACAATCGTATCCGAACGCGGCAAATTTGCTCCAGGCGCTATAGTTCGAGTTAAGCTCAATAATTTCGTTACCTATGAGAGCGCCGAATTCTTCCCTGGCTCAAATTTGAACATGGTAATCGGCCCAAATGGTACTGGTAAGAGCTCCGTGGTTTGCGCCCTCTGCTTGGGGTTGGGTTCTTCGCCAAAAAACCTTGGTCGGGCGGATAAAGTGGGAGAATTTGTCAAACATGGTTCACGGGATGCTTTCATTGAAATTGAACTTCAGAAGAGAAGCAACGAGCGCGAAAACCATATCATCAAAACTCGAATTATCAAAGATGGGAATAGTTGCGAATTCTGGATAAATAACAAGAAGACAAGTCATAAAAATGTTCTAGCTTTGGTCAAGGGATTCAGCATTCAAATCGATAATCTTTGTCAGTTCTTGCCCCAAGATAAAGTCTCCGAATTTGCAGCATTAACGCCCGTCGAACTTCTTCATCATACGCAAAGGGCAGTCGCTGCGCAAGAGATGCTGGACTGGCATGATGAACTTAAGAATTTGAGGAAAGAAGAGAAATCTAGACAAATGCAGCTTGAACAAGACAAGGAACAGTTGATGAATCTTGAAAAACGACAGGCGGGGCTGCGGCCGGAAATGGAACGGCTCGAAGAGCGGATTCAGATTGAAAAAGACTTGGAAAAACTAAAGAATAGTATACCGTTTGTAGAATACAGAGACGCACGTCTTCGATATCAGGAATGCAAGGAAGAGAAGATAGAAGCAACCAAGCGATTTCGTACTTTGGAAAGCCAGGTCGAACCGACTTTGCGGTTCGTTAACGAAAAGGATTCTTTGGAGAAGGAGCTAGCCAAGATTGTGTCTAACCGCAGGAAGAACCTACAAAATGCAGAAGCAGAGGCCGAAGGTCTCCTGACAAAAGTGGATGACTGGGACGAGAAAATTGGGGATTGTGATCGGAGAATCAAAGTTGTTCTAGAGGCTGAGGACAAACGCAAGAAAGATCTCGCAAAGGTCAAAAGGACCATAATTGACCTTGAAGCCCGCCTGCGAGAACCTGCAATAGAGTTCAATCCCACTGAATACAATCAAAACATCGTGAGTGCCCAATTCATTGACTCCTATATAGATCCTTACTGAATTTTTACCTAGAGAGCAATCGAGCAGGAAATTAGAGCTATCAAAGCAACAGTAACGGAGCTCGAACAAAGCAGAGAGGCGCTTAAAGTCAAAGGACGAGACTTACGAGCGGAACAAGACAGAGCAACGCAGGCTCTCGCTGACTTTGATAGTCAAGCTGGGAAACAGATTAATAAGATTGCACAGCATTCCAGAGATACTGCTACAGCCTGGAAGTGGGTCCAGGAAAACCAAGACAAGTTTGAGAAGGAAGTCTATGGCCCACCCTTGATAACATGCTCTGTGAAAGACCCAAGATATACCGATGCTGTTGACTCATTGTTTCGTTCGAGCAACATGCTCACTATCACAGCACAAACCCAGGCTGATTACAAGCGATTAAACAATCAGTTCCATTCAGCGGAAATGAAGCTGGCGGAGGTCAGAATACAAACGAGCACCCAGACTCTCGCCGAGACTATTGGTCGACCATTGGCTACTACAGCTCAACTGAATAGTGTTGGTCTTGATGGGTGGGCTATTGATTTTATTGATGCCCCGGAGCCAGTCCTCGCCATGCTGTGTAACGATATCAAGGCTCACAAGACGGCAGTTACCCTCCAGGATATCAGTGACGAACAATATGAAACGATTATTCGTACTGGAATTCCATCCTTTCTGACAAAAACCACTTCGTATAGGATTACAACGCGAAGAGAATATGGTGCCACGTCAACCCAGACTTCCGGAATCAATAGAGCGAAATTTTTCGTTGATGGTGTTGTAGACACTTCAGGCCGACGTGTGATCGAAGAAAATCTTGCAGACCTCGATCGAAAATTCGAATCCCTGAAGAGGGAGGCTAAAGACATCACTGAAAAGATTGCGCAGTATTCAAGTACCGCAAACCCAAAAAGGGATGAACTGGTAGGCCGTCAACGGTTCTCGTGTTAGCGCACATTACTGATGAGATTTTGAAACTAGGATGCGCTTATGAAAGAGAAACAACAAAAGCAGAAAGCTTATGGTGAACAAAGAGCTCTTCCAGGATTACTTGGTAAGTGGTCAAGGCATATATATACTTGAGCATATACTGACATGGTAGCAGCTCGAGAGAAGGAGTCTTTGGAGAGATTGGAAACATCTAGCTCTGAATCTAGGGCGGAGATTCAAACAATTGTAAAAGAGCAGAACATTGCTGGTCTCAGAAAGGGAGAGCACGTGATGAAACATATCGAGCAAATCAACCAGATCATTGCTTGTTCCGAAGAACTTGACGAGGCCGAAATTCGACGTATTGAAGCAAGTTCAGATGTGCATGCTCTACGAGAGCGCAATAGTGATATTGTAGCAAACCTTGAAATGGAACGTACACGATTAGGGGAAATCGAAGCGCAATCAAAAAAAGCAACCCTGACTGCACGAGCTGCGCTGGAACGATGCAAAGATATCAGAAGAGGGGCTGAGGAGAGAGACGATCATGAATCTCTAGAGTACTTTTCCAGCATTTCCCCGGATAGGACCGTGGAAACTTTGCAGCAAGAGATCAACAGCGAGGAACATAAACTCGATTTCATTCAAGCTAACAATCCGAATGCCATTAGAGAGTATGAGAAGCGACAGGTTGACATCGGTCGATTAAGCACCAGGATCGCTGGGACCGAGGGCGAACTTGGAGACGTCGCGCAGAAGGTCACTGAGATCATGACAAAATGGGAACCAAGACTCGATGCACTTATTGAGCAGATTAGTCAAGCCTTTTCCCATAATTTCGAGCAGATTGGATGTGCTGGCGAGGTTAGTGTGTATAAAGAAGAGGATTTTGAGAAATGGGCAATTGAGAATAAGGTCAAATTCAGGTACAGTCATGTTATTAAATCATCTCAGACATCCCAACCTACTAACATCATAACAGAGAAAATGAAACCCTCCAGCTCCTTGATAAGCACCGTCAATCCGGAGGTGAACGCTCCGTTTCCACAATTTTCTATCTAATGTCATTGCAATCACTCGCTCGCTCTCCCTTCCGCGTCGTCGACGAAATCAACCAAGGAATGGATCCTCGCAACGAACGAATGGTCCACGGACGTATGGTTGAGATTGCATGTCAAGAACACGATAGCCAGTATTTTCTCATCACACCAAAATTACTGCATGATTTGAAATATCATCCTAGAATGAAGATTTTGGTCATTGTCAGTGGTGAACATATGCCAGACGACCAAAAGAATTTTAGTGTGAAACGCACGCTAGAGATTAGAAGACGTATGAGGGGCGTTGCTGCTGCGTGAGTCTTAACTTATCGGATTGGAGTTCTGGGTAAGGTCATTGGTAATGAATCCTAGGGGCGGGGTTATGGTGTCCTGGTGTATAAAACGGATCTTCTACATATTTTGTTGTGTTCTATAATGTTATGATACCCATGATACTGGGAATCTATGATTTGGGATGGCTTTGTATGACACGTATTTCAGTTGATGATGATGCCGCCCGAGTTTGCATATATTTCAATGTAAACATTTCTTTCGTACGGGCTGATATGGCTTATTTATGTAATGCAATCTTTCAATCAGACCCAAAACACCAAACAAATCAATACACTGGTGCTTGTGATGTTTATCTCCATCTTTTTCTTCTTTTCTATCTTTTTGGTGTTTCTCGGAACTCCCTCCTTCTCACATCAACACCATCTTTCCCAGCTTCGTTCCCAAGGTTTTCGAAGCGGGCTTTGTCTGTTTAAACATTTTTGAAATGCTTCTATTATTTCACATCATATTCATATTCCACATATCGTTTGTCTATTTGCAAGAAGGGAAAAGAGATCGTAAAACGGCTTTTGTTGCCTATAATCGGGACGCTAGCAATCCTGCATTTCTAGAGGCTCACAATTTTTTAATAAGCTACACCCAAGCAGTGCAACAGTACCAAATTTGTTTCCATGATTGAAAGTCTTGTAGAATTATCCTAGAGGTCTCAGCAATGGGCTGTACATCCTATGAAGTACCAATTCAAACCCGAATCCGTCATGTCTCCTTAGAGGAAGATAAAAGCTTTCCAAGAATCTATAATGGCAATTTTCCAAAATCTGTTTCACAATTGTTCCTCTCCGAACCTCGTACTGTTGCTATGGAATGTATTGAGAGCACCAGTTCACCAAGAATTCGATCATAATGCGTACGAAGCGTGTGTAAATCTTCAATCGAATCGTATACTAGTACAATTGACCTCAGAACATCATTCATCCCCTCCTCTTCATATCTGGTGTCCCACGAAGCTAGTATTTCAGCAATAGGTTGGTTTCTCATTAGTCTTCTCATTCCAGTATCGAATCCCTTGTCAATCCACGATCGAATGGCCATGGTCTCCTCTGCTGAACTACTAATTTTTCACTCGGCCAAATGTGTGTTCAACTTTCTCAATAACGGTACCGTATCTATCCACGCTGTTTCCGAACTGCCAGATTTTACATCTGGTGAAGATTGAATAGGGTTCGATGTATTGGATTGTTCTTGTTCGTCGAATTTGCGCTTTTTAGGCGAATGTGCGCCCTTACTCTCCTGCAAGTTCAGGTTTTTGTTCTTCCTAAATGCTTTCTCGAGCTCGTCATTCAATTCTTTCCGAATGGTTTCCCTGAGCGAACTAAGAGCTATTTCTTTCATATTGTGGTATTTTTTCTTCTGGTTCTCGTCCATTGTATGCTGGTCCGTTTTGTGATCCTCTATCTCGTCGTTTGTTATCTCCTCTTTAAATTTGCTCTCTCTCCTCCCATTCGCTCTCGATGCATCGGCCTCATTCGTTTCATTCTCGTCTATTTCATCCTTGCTCAGATCGTCGTCGATCATCTCGGCAGAGGCCAATTTTGCGTTCCTTGACGCTAACTCGGCTCTCGCTTTTCTCAATTCCTCTTGCGGTTCTGCTTCTTCGACTCTCAATTCTTCGGTTTCCGTATCTTCTATTTGAGAATCCGTTTCTGCTATTGCGACTGATAATTGGTCCAACATCCGTCTTAATTTCATCACTTCTGCCTGATCAGCATTGTCCACTGCTAGTTCTATACGTTTAAGGATATCAATTTTAAGCTCTAGTCTAGCACCTCTGAGCTTATAGCCCATGCACTCATCCGAATCCCCAGCAGAGGTATCAGAAGAAGATGATACTTCATTTCCAAAGGTTTCTGCCACAGGACCAGTCCCTGCATAATAACAAGTGGGCGATATGTACCCCTAGTATTCGTATTAGAGAAACACATCCTTCAGAGTAAATCCTTTGAAATAACATACCCATTCCGAATCTGCAGATGTGAGGATTGGGATTATCGGAATGCTTAGATCAGGCTTCGTTGGCAGATTTTTCTGAATCTTGCGTTGGCATAAAGGGATTGATCTAATACAAGCTTGACATACCTGCGCTTCTCGCAATCGATTTTCGTAGCCACGAGCGGCCATCTTCCGCCTCAGCATATCTATTAATGGACCTAAATCAATGCATTACTTGATATATCATTAACTCAAGACCTTGAAGTAATTGAATCCCCAGATCTGAACACAGTCCTGGTCCGGATTCAACGAATCAGAATCATAAAATTGTTGGCTGGCACGCAATCCTGTGCTAAGTTGATTGTGGACAATGTATTCTTATACTGCTTGGTAATTAATACTCAATATATTGATATTCAGAGTCGGAGTGAGCTGCTTGGAGGATGTATATTTGTGGTGTAGTTGACGGAAGGCGTAGAGTTGGGGGAAACATATTGACGCTTTTGGCTATCACTTCCCCCCGAAACTTCTGTACAAGAAATTTTTGACACAGAACAAGAAAGTGCAAGCCTCGTCTAAAAAGTGCAAATCTTGCTAAGGTGGTAGGATGGGGCTCCAGTAACCTTGTAGAAAGCATACTTGGGTACCGCTCTTTATTACTTCGATGTGTGACTTCGCCCAAAAGAATTGACCCTGAAGATTTCTGCATCCATTCTGTGGGACTAGTTCTATTCACTTATATGCACATGCCTGTAGATTTAGGGTGGAGTAAGCCCTGAGGCCAAAGGAGCAACGACAAATGCAAACTTCTAGTTCATTTTGCAATGGATATCTCAATGATTCAATCTCCCTAGCATCCAAAGAAGTGTATTGTAGCTCTGTGGGGATTGCATGCGCCTCTCATTTATAGGATACCAAATAATCTGCATCATCTGACTGGATTTGGAGATTCAAAGTTTCGGAGTTATTGGCTTCTAGTTTGAATCATTAATATTCATCTAGGCCCAAACTAAATTTATTAAGATTCAAAACGCAGCACTGGACATCAAGATCAATGAAATGTCTATCTTGGCCAGAAAAAAAACGGAGAAGAGACGAATAGAGTGAATACCCCTCGTCAGGAAAAGAAGAGTTTTTAGAGACGAGAAAAATACTTGTGTTGTGACGAGAGGTTGTGAGTGGTTCTCAATGCTGAAATATTGTAAAAGCATGGGAATATTGATTGTGGCCATGGAAAATTCTCAATCTATTCGATTGGAGGTCATGAAGGAAAGATTTTTGCCGAAGAAACTCTGAATAAGCCGTTGTACTTGCTAACTTGTACGTACCATAATCCGAATGACACAGGTGCGACTAGGCAATATAAGTGACATTGGGAAAGAAGAGAAACCAAATGACGGAGCCGAATATGTGAAAACCTCAATCTCATTATACTTATGATACCTGCGAAGGTGGAAGGAGCATCGGATTGACAGAACCTTCCTCGTAAGAAACCTTCATGCACCTGCTAATATCAATCCGTAAATATTGAATGATATCAAATTTGACTAAAGCCATACGACCCATGGATCACAGTTCTCAAACACCTATGTCCCAATTTATCCCAATTCTGATATACAATTGCTAGAAATATTAGCAAACAATGAAGACATCCAATGAAGCAGAGAAGACTTTCCGCTACTTTCCCGACCTGGTTCCCGAATTGCGATCTAAAATTTGGGATTATACTCCTGCTCTTTTCCCTCGAATCATTGAAGTCAGACCACGCACGACTCCGACCGAAGCATGGGATCCCCTCACCACCAAACATTATGTTAGAGTAACTGCACCTATTGCCCTCCTACAAATCAATCACGAAGCTAGAGAATTGCTGATGCCACTCTATACCCTTCTTAGCTCAGACGTTACCCTTACCCAGATCTCCAATCATCACTTAGCTTCTCCAAATCCTCACGAGAAGCCCCCCATGGTCAATTTCGACACGGACACTATATATTTCAGCATAGCTTGGAGTACTACCGAAGAAGTCCCATATCTCTCATTCATACAGCGATTGTTCCAAAACTTCGATCAAGATAAACAACGAGTGCGAAGACTGGCGGTGGATAATTCCTCGAGGTTATCGAACTTGATAGACTACCCATTCAATTTGAGATACTCTGATGATGTCTGGGGCGCGTCGGAATCATTTTCATTAAGTATGAGCTCAGCTCTCTTGGAGTTCAAGAACTTGGATGGATTGGTTATAGTCGTTGAGCGTACTCACTTGAGGGCTGATGTGGTGTTGGTTTGCTTTGTGAATCTAGGGAACGCCAGCATTGGAAGGGGAGAGGAGTATGTCGACATCCTACGTACACTAGGAACCGAAGGGTGGAAAATACCCAAAATAAGTATTTGTACAACACATGTTGTGCCAGTGAACAATAGAAAGATGGAGTCACAGAGAGCTTATTTGGAGAGGGTATATGGAAAGGCTTTTGTTTCACTCCTTACTAGAGAATAATATAATTGATTATCAAAACAGAGTGTCGAAAATAGATAAAATAGAAGATCCTTGCGTTCGGCTTAATTGTTGAACCGATGATATCCGACGCTGAATTGTGCCTTTGGCCCGATTGCCCACAACCTATATATATATTAACTTAAAGACTTTTGTTTTCAACAACATGCCTTAATGGTAAAATGACCAGTTCGAGTTCACTCGAACATCACTCTCGGTCGTCTAGTTGGTTTATGACGTCAGACTGTAATTGTTCATTGTAATCTGGATGTCGCGTGTTCGACTCACGCCTGAGAGAATCATCTTTTTGCTCTTTTTTGGTGGCATCCTTAATTTTTTGGTGTTTGCTTATTGCTTTTGCTGTGAGCGATGTGGCGGAGATGGGGGATGGATTAGGGGTGGATATGGATGGTGGAGCTGAGATGGAGACGTACTGTATCTAGGTAAGAATAGCCGAATGATGTGGATGGTGTTTGTCTCTTTGCCTTTTGGTTTATTGTTTGAATTCATAACATTCGAAGTCATCTCTAGTCAGTCTCATCAGGCTTTTCTGAAATAATCGGACAGGTATTCCAACGTTGCAGCCATACTGCCATCTATGTTTTGGTGGAAGCTCAGGATAGAGTCAGTATTGACGAGTATCATTACCTATAGATTCTTGGTACATACCGTATTGACGGTCCCGCCCCTATTGCTTGTTGACTTGCCGTGCTGATATTGATTCGTTGATACAAGACATGAGATATGAGGTAGGCTTTCGTATTGAGAATTCGCTTGCTTATAACTTGCTTAGGAGCATTGGTGGGAGATGACACTGGCGTGCTATTGTTCATGATCTTGAGGAGCCATGCATGATATTATGGAATCTTTGAGGACCAATGCTAAATAATTGCACGAACGTTTTTATCTTATATTCTTTTCGAACATACATTTGCAATTAAAACTTCATAAATTGTATCACTGGTAGTCGTGTGTAGGATGTGTGGCTCATGCGTGTGGCTCATTAGCTTGTCAATATTCACAACACAAGCAATGATTGATTGATGGTTCGATCTACTCATCATTTGTACTTATGTGGAAACCAATGAATGGATAAAGCACAATCATCAATTTCAAGCTCTATCGAACCTTACTAGATGCCTCGTTCAAGAATATCCAATTTTCAAACCCCCCAATACTTTCTAGTGTGTAAAACACGAGTATCTGAGAAACTATCTTGTCTCCCAGATCCTAACGAACCAACGCGTCGACGCCACGATAGTCCTCTTAAGATCTATCAACATTATGCATCTCCTTGTCAAATTTGCAGCCTTTGCCAATTTTTGTACATGCCTTTTCAAGACATTGGTGCCCATATAAACACTTTTCATCCTTGCAAGTTAACTTCGAGGGACATGGTTTGGAGCGTGAGATGAATCGTCGAGCATCAATCGCTTTCTTGTCAAGTCTTTTTCCATGCAAGAAGCTACACTTCTTATACGGACATTCCCCAAGAATATGAAACACGTTGCAGTGTTTTGTGTTTCTCATCACAGTAATGAGTGCTGAAGGCGGGGAAATGATAGCATCGATACGCTGTCCTTTGCGATTCCGAAGTACTGCATACTTACTCCGTACCGGAACAGCCACTGAAGAATCGCTACTTCCCTCTATACTTACAGCATCTGAACTGAAATTACTCAGCACCGTTTCAGCATAGCTGGACGTGTCTGGAGTGGAACTTCTGGGGGGTGTCTTTGGTAATGACACTTGCCGGACTGATAACTTTGTGTTTCTGAACACACCCGGGAAGCGGGCAACGAGAAACTTTTCCTTCATTATTGCCAATTCTTTAGCAAATGGAGGCCCTTCAAGCAAAATGATTCGATTGCTCTTTGCAGTATTTCCTACATATGGCTGGAGAATTCGCGCATAGCCATTATCTGCCGAACCACCAAAGATGACCGCTCGACATTGGACGTCCGCCATATCGTGCGTGAAACATTCTACGACTAGTGTCAGTAACGAATTTTCCCTTCCAACAGATTTCATATTCCATAAATTTAGGAGAAGTACCTTTCAGCTTCGAATCCGCACACTCCTTCCCATCACCCGCATCCACAAAATCGCACATGGGGTGTCCCATATTGAAACCGCGAACAAACATGTCAAAATCATCTGCATTGCCTATAATTTTATTGTGACTGTAGGCCGATGCCAAGCCTTTCTTATTTGCATACACTCGAATGCGGACTGAAATCTGACTTGGTAACTCAAGCTCTGTTGAAAGATACTCGCACACTTTTTTCCTTAGGCGATGGACGGTCTCTAGCCCTCCTTGCTGAGAAGATTTGATGAGATCATCGCAAAACTTTCAATATTTAGTGACTGGTAGAGTATGAATTTGATGGTTGAGAAAAGTTGTATCTGTACATACCGTCATGCAATCACCATCAATCAAAACCGACACATAGCTATTGGAATCCTTCGAGCATTGTCAATAACGATGTTCCCTAGAGCAATCATGAGGCAAACATACAATTCTTTCTTCGATTCTCGCAAGATTCCCCTGAACATCAGAGAGTTTCAACTGGTACAATTTCGCAGTATCCTGTTCTCTCTCAAGATGTAACTTCGTCTCCGTCAGACCACTTTCCAACTCGTTGATGCGGGCAAACAATTTCTACCAACAAAATCGTCCGTTAGCAATGTGCGGGGTAGAAAGACGGACGACTAACCCCAATGAGTTGATCCTTTCCCTCCTCAACCTCTTTCAACTTATGGAACTGCTCCTGAAATACTTCAAGAGAAACCATGGCTAACTTTCACAGCCCAACACATTAAACAGACAATTTTCACACTTTCATGAACACCTGCTCGTAGAAATTTAAAGCAAGTATTTAAACAGAATCGCAGAGGCGCGGACTGGGCACCTTCGCTTTACATGTCATGTGAAAAATATGCAATACTACCCTAGAGTTAGTTCGATGCTGTTACCAAAGAAGCCCTGCAGAAAGCCTTACTACATATCGATTTGGACATTCATGCATATGCTTCGCCAATAGATCATATCATCGTGTGAGTGCACATTATGATGGCAGCTTCTGTGTGGACAATGAGGGCTCTTGCCTTCATCTACGAAAATGTAAACCAATCGCATCTCGTGATTTATATGTGGAGTGTTTCAAGGGTCTATGGCCAGGACTTTTCGCTTCTTTTGTATCGACTTTTATGAGTTCGACACAGCCTTGCGCGCGCCTACAACCCTGCAGATAAGTACCATTCTCACCTCGTAACTCCCAGGTTTCAGGAATCTCTTCAATTCTAGTATATTCTTGACTTAACTTTCATCGCTACGACTAGAGTCAGGACTTCCCGAGTACTTATCACTCTGCACCTCTCCTTGAATTATTCCTCCGTCCTTCAACTCTGGGGGTTTAAAGGGGCTATTGAGAACATGATCAGTAAGTAAAGGGATCTGGTCATTCTTTACTCAGCATAATGTCTGCGCAGAGCTGTAGCTATGCTGTGCCAGGCAATCTGTATTATCTCGCTTTTCATACAAGACTATGAGGCATTGCAATTATAACTAGGTTTTTCGAGAGATTTGAACGATCAAATTTTTGTCTTTGTTCTTTCGATTCACACGGCCACTCTTCTTTAATTTGCTTCGTTTACTTCATCCTTCTACATGTACCAGCTCCCAGATAGTCAGTATTCATAAATCTTTGTTGTAAAATTTCCTACATTTTATTAGATCAAATTACATTGCGCCTATGTGAGATCCACCACCCGCTATATGTAGTATCATATCCACACGAAAATTTACAAAGCAAGTCCCAGCAAATGTATTGAACAAATTTTTCAACTCCAGAGCATCCAGAGCCTTGTATGTCTTACTCTAGATTATTCCTGATTTTCTCCATCCTCCTTAGTTCCAAATTGTGAGAAAGCATGGGATTTCTTCTCTTCCTCAGCTTCCTTTTTGAGATCTCCATGTCCGCCGTATTGGTGGAATTCTTTGTCGTGCTTTATTTTTGCTGCAATTTCCTGTACTTCCTTCTCCTTTGGAGAAAGTTGCTTTGCCGATGCGGGTTGGCCAAAATTCCAGTGAAAAATTTGGATCCACACTCTCTTTTCAGCAGGTTTCTTCACTGTCTTGACCTCCATTTCATCTGAAGTGGAATTCTGGATGTCCTAGGCCTCCGCCTTTCTCTTTTTGACTGCCACGGTGTTCAAATCATACGCTTGTCCAGCTAAACAAACAGTTCCTTCAGCCATATTTTGAACAGCACTCCAGCCTCCGCTGGCACATTGCTGGAACGATGTTCCAGAAATGCAGTTGAACATGCCTTCAGTAGTGCAAGTTCCCTCCTCTGCACCATTGAACTCAATGATATCATCAGCCTCGAATCGGATAGTATGTTTCTTGTTTTTGTTTTCATTTGACTTGTTCTCGTGATCCTCTTGGCTTGCAGATTTGGAAGCAGTAACTCCAGGTTCGATGGCAGTTGATTCAACTTGAGAAGTAGTTACTTCTGGCAAGATGGTGTTTGCATCAGTTGGAGAAATTAAAACATCATAATGGAGAACGTTGGGTTCGGATTGGTTATAGGCAGTTCCACAATGATCATTGCAGAGGCCAGTAACAAATTCTCCCATCATTCCCTCTGGAGTCATGCCATGTCCAGCCCCGCCAGCTTCGAAAAATTCCTTTGGTGGACATTTGTCACAAAAATCTTTCAAGGGTCTGAATCGCGTTTTGAATGGACGGATAATCGGCAACTTTGGAAAACCGCGTTCTTCAATCTTAGATTCTTTGTCGGAAAGACCACATGTGTCGCAGCGTTTTTCCTACGATTTGTTAACTAAAGTTCACTCGGTTGATTCAAGAGTCCAATGGTCTGGAGCATAGGAATAGTAAACAATAAGAAGCTCTTAATGGCCGAAACAAACTTGGTGCCTCAAGTGACTTGAATGGCTCAATCAGGTCCAGAAGTTGAATGCCTTTGATTGTTTGACTGCAATTGAATCTATCTACAAGGAGTTTGAAGTATAACTTACGGTTGGTACACCTTGTACCAAGGTGGAGGCCAAGATGGCAGCGGTGGCAGCTTTTGAGAAATGCATGCTGATTTCTTACTATAGTTGATGGCAAAGTATTATTGTATGTTAGACTGTTGTTGTGTGGTAAGATCGTATGCAATGTCTTTCTCAGTGTTCGGTATTTTGTGATTTAAAGGAAGCAGGAGAAGCAGGGAATTTCGAAAGACTTATGTAGTAATTCAGAATTCGGGCCAGCTGTTATTTAGAGCTACCAGATGCTAGAGTTTCATTAGTTTGGAGAAACTTTTCGCCCTTCTAAGAACTATGAGATGTGATTTAACTAGTTTGGTAGAGAATCTTGGTATTATGCACAACATTTAGTCTAAAACAAGGTTACAGATGACGATCTCGCACTTGTTCATGATTTACTAGGTGGTGACTCAATTATTACGTGCTTGGAGATCTTAGATTGGTTACATTGGAGCCAAGTGACTTATTTGGTTGGTGTAAGTAGTGGTGAACCAAAGTCCTCCGGTCTTTCTTGATGCGGGGCCCTTCATCGAAGCAAGGTTCAGCATCCATCGTCACTTTCAGAGTCCAAGATGAGTAATAGTTACAAGTAATACATAATAAGCTTTTCAACTTCAAGTATTTCAATCGCAGTGGTCAATTTCAAACATCATGTCTGTACTGATGCATTCTCTGTGTTCCGAAGTTGTAAGAACTCGGGTATTATGTCAACCGAGAACATCACCCGCCGCTGATAATATCTATCTTCTTCAATGTTACTCTATGTATAAAAGTTTGGAAATACAGAAATGACTTATTTGTTCTCCAAGAACGAAAACTTGAATTCAATACTGCTCATTTGATTCCTATCTTTTAGCCAGATTAATGAAATTTTAGACTAGCTTCGTTGCCAGTCACTAGCACATGCTACTCAATTCCCACAAATCACAATTTACGAAAATTGATGGAACAAGAGAAATTTTATATACCTGCCAGTTATTGCAAGAGTCAACTTTTAATTACAGAACAAGATGTCACCATGGAGATGAACCTCAATCTCTTGTGAACCCCTCAACCCTCTCGTTTTTTCCCGAAAAAATCCCCTTTTCATCCAACCTCCCCCAAGATCTTTCCAAACTCAAAGACAAACATGGACATTACGAATTCCCATACCCCGCATACCACAATTGCAGAGCCGCATCCACATAGATCTCCACAGTAACGATCAATTACTGTTTCGCCACCCACTAGTACGTTGATAGCTCGACAAAGTCCACAAATTAAACATTTTCTACCATGAAGATCTATGACTTAACGTGCTAACTCGCTTCACTGGAATTTAAAGTATTGAACACAGTTGTCATAATGTCATTTTGTCATTTCTTTGTGGGCTTTTGGAATGATCTAGATACTCCTTGGAGGAGAGAATAAATTTTGTTACTCGGATTCGCTGAATGAGTGTAATCATCTGTTTTGACTGTGCGAGATAACACATATGTCTGTGATTATGGTATGATACAATTCATGCAGTTCGTAGATTGAAATGCTTTATTTAATCAGTTCTATAGAAACTCCGATCAGAATAGAAATTGGTTGAATTGGTATGGAGCTTGAAGAAGTCCTTCTTCCCGTGTGTCGTCAATCTTGTTCACGGTGTATCAAGATAGCGCTCGATGTTTTTTTTGGCACAATAATCTGTAAGTCAAGACTCGAATAATATAGTCTGTATTTTTGGTTGCCGTATTTATACACCAGGCATGTATTCAGTAGCAATTTCCTCTTCCCGGAAGATTATACAAAAATGATTGAGATTTTTCAGTACGATACCCCATATCTACTATCTCCACACAAATCTTCTTTTGTACCTTGATAAGATCGGAAAAGAATCCCTCTATGCTTCTGAGACCCAACCCTATATTCAGGCAATTCTTTACCTTTTGTCATCATACGTCCAGATTTAGTATCGAGAACCCGGTGAAAATGTTTGATCGATTGTACATCACATCCGTCATTTACATGACATGACGTGTGAAAACGAGCGAACCCAAAATGACGATTCCAATTCCCACTTTCCTCCCGTCGTACCTCACAGACCGAGATCCCAAAGTCCGGCAAAACCTACTCGCTTCAAGTTCCCCGCTCCTCGTCAAATAATTCCGCTTTTGAAATCATGACCCGCTGAACCTAGTAGGTGGACTCTCATTCCATCTGATGATTCGAAACCCTCTACATTATATCATACCCCGTGATTTGAGAATTCAAAGTCTCTTTTGATGCATATCTACAAATCGCCCCCTTCTCGATTTCCTCTTTGGGAACGCTAGTTGGGGATTCACTACCCATGGTATGTATGCATAGGTGTGGATTTTGAGGTTTTGTTTGCATGTGTAACTTGTTTGATCTTGTTGATTGATTGGATTGATGGATTTATCTTCTATTGATAGGTGGTTGATATTACATGTAGCTCTTTTGTGAGAATGTATTTGGTGGTGTACTCGTGAAGAAATTTTTTGTTCCCTGCTGAAGTTTTGTTCGTGCTGTTTACTACCTATTTATCTGTATATCGTGAGCTACAATGACAGAATGAACATATTGAGTTGAACCACATTAACAAAATAAACATCTTGAGTTAATCAGTCGCTACATATACCTTCCCTCAAAAATCATTCCTCAACCCCAGCCTCCCAAAAAGACTTCAATCCTTTCCATCACCCTTCAATTCTCCTTGAAATTGTCAGCGTTTACTATACATCTCCAAACCCACCCCAATCAAGTACCCAGACACTCTGCATATAGTAAGATCGTTAGTCAAGGAAGCATCGAGCCTTTCCCTCTCTCTATAGCATGCCCCGCGCCTTTCACCATTTGATGCACATCTACAAATCGCCCCCTACCCGGTTTCCTATTTGGGAACACTAGTGTGGAAACGCACTACCTAGGAGGATTCAGCTTTTGTACTCTGTAATTTTTACTTCTTTATCGAATTTTGTATTGTTCATTCATCCCAGATCCAATCTAATTTCAAAATCAAATATATCTATCTAACTTATTACTCAAATAAAAGATTTCTGTTCTCATCCCCAGAACTCCTTGTTGAGTCTCTGCTCTAGGACTTCAAGTTTTCTTTAGTAAGTACATATGGGCGTTCTTATATCACTGAAATCTAGATATTATTCCTTTCCTCAATTTTCTACTTTATTCATATACCTTTACATATCCCACACCATACACAAAAATCACTTCGAAACAAAATAGAAATTCACAACCCTCACACTGAGTGACTCACTCACTCACTCACTCACTCACTCACTCACTCACTCACTCGCTCGCTCGCTCATTCAACTCACCTACCCTAACCCCTCATCTATTAAAGCACACAAACCAAAATCCACTAGTACTTCTACCCATCCATCCTATCTATTACACACACATACATCTCCACATATCAAACAACTCCCTCCCTCCCAACCCACTCACTATCTTTCACGGAATACATTATAGAATTTACATCTTGATTAATCTCTAAGGTTATAATTGTACATTGTATGCTCTTGTCTCCTCCCTCTGCATGTATAAATTGCATTGTTATAAATCTACTAAGTTTGAGATAAATCGTATTTAATCTTTTCTATCTTAAATACAGAGAGAGAGAGAGAGAGGAAAAAGACTCATATTTCTTTTATAAATCTCATTCCATTCCTCTCTGATGCTCTCTCCATCTCCATAAAAACCCCCTTCCAACATCCTATCCCTATTCTCCAACATCCAACTCCAAATTTCCTATTCCCCATAACCCTTCCCCTCTCCCTCCCCTTCGTAAAAAAAAAATAAAAAAATAAAAAAATACGAAACACTGAACTGAATATTAATCGACCAATCCAAAAGAGTTATACACATGAAGTATCTTACATAACGATATAATAATGAGTATAGAACTCCTATCTCATCTTATTTAAACTCACATACCAACTCGTCTACTCACCTACCTACCTACCTATCTCTTTGGTGAAGATCTTCTATTTTTTTTATTTATAAATGATAGCTCTGGTATGGGATAGGTAGATTTATATGTATGTGTATACAAATCACCAATCTCAATCCATCAACCCATCAAACCAGCCATCCACCTACCTCTCCACCCCTTTCCCTTTCCCTTCCTCATTCCTCTTTCCTATTTCCTATTTCCTCTTCCTCCACCAAAAAAAAAAACAAAAAAAAAACAAACCAAAACATTTCACAACCCAACCCAACCCAACTAACCTCATATAACACAATATAAGTTTCCAATCTTCCTCTCCCCTAGAGATAGATAGATAGATAGATTTCCCCCCATCCACATCCACATCCCCATTCACATCACTGTTCATACAAATCATACCCATCCATCTCCCACACACATCACACATCGCACATCACACATCGCACATCGCACATCGCACATCAAGCCAAAACCAAAACCAAACACCAATATAAACCCATAAATCCAAACCCCAAAATCCGCTTACAACTCCCCAAGATTTCTTCCTTCCTTCCTTCCTCACCTAATCTTACCTAATCTTATCCTATCATCTTATATGATATTACATGATATTATCTTACCTCTCGCTCAATCACCCACCTACCTATTTCTTAACTCAATCACCTACCTACCTCTCATTACTCATCTAAACACCCATCTCCCTATACACCTATACACCTATACACCTATACACCTATACACCTATACACCTATACACCAATACACCACAACCAAACAAACACACCCCCAACACATACCACCTACATACCTTCAATACCACTCGCTCGCTTATAACATCACACCATACAAAACTTCCATCATCCGTATCCCTATTCTCATCCGTGTCCCTATCCCTATTCCCATCTCCAATTTTCTACCCTTCTCTTCTTACCCTTCTCTTCTTACCCTTCTCTTCTTACCCTTCTCTTCTTACCCTTCTCTTCTTACCCTTCTCTTCTTACCCTTCTCTTCTTACCCTTCTCTTCTTACCCTTCTCTTCTTACCTTTCCACCTCACCCAAGATCAAATCTCAAGCTAGATATTCAACCCCATCCATTTCAACGTTCTCGCCGTGCAAAAACCAAACAAACTAGAATGGAATAAAATACAATGAATAGGGAACAAGGGAAGACTCACCTTAGATATGTTATCAATCACTAATCAACATCAACTTCCACATCAAAGCCTCATCAACATTAACATCAACCACACACACACGAGAGAGAGAGAGAAGTAGTAGGTATGGTAGATAGGTAGAATTTGAAAAATACGTTTTTATGATCCAACGACAGTTAGACATACATATTCCCATGTTCATGAAAACTTTGCCTATGACCTGACAAATTTTCATCACCACAACCACCACCAAATCATTCTCACCACCACCATCACCATCACTACTGCACTAACTGCTTAAATCCATCCATATCATATCTGCCCTGACTTAAAAGAAAGTAATGTATAAAAAAAAACTCCACCGGTTAATTCCAACTCCACGCCATCCCACTTCAACCATGTTTACCAATGATGATATAATATTTTCATCGCGCGCAACATAGCATGTATTCCTCCCTTTACCTACCCACTCCCATTTAAAAACAAAGCCAAGCCAGCATTCGCCAACCATCGTACAAGCATCCCCCAACCTGTCGATATGTGCCCCCAAATGTTCCTTCCCCTTATCCCCATCTCCATGAAAATTAGCCGGGTACCATTGACCTCAATTCCAGTGTTCCAATAAAATGATCAACGGCAAATGCAGTCACGCCATCTAAAATCCGATTCCCATGGTATGCGATGATATGTGAAGGCTAGATGTGACAATTGCACTGTCTCTTTTGCCAACTAACTAAAAAAAGACAAACGAAAAAGAAAATCTGTTGTGACAAGTGTGTTGTAGTGTATGTATAAGTCGGTAAGGTGTATTAATTTAATATTCCGTCCCACATTCCTGGGCGAAAGGCTGGGTGCATATTTGTTTGAGAAAGTCCTCGAGCAGCTTCTGTCGCACAACAGAGTCTCTTTCTTCCAGACGATGCCGCTGCCATTGTTTGCACATCACTAGCATGTCCACCTGGCTTGGCCAAAACGTGTGCCATACCCCCGGTCATCAAGAGTTCTCGTACATTATCATGAAGAGAAGCTTCAAGTGAATGAGTCCTACTTCGTTTGGCACCAGCTCTGTTAGATGTATGCGCGGGTTTGTCATCAACTCTGGTAGATGAGTCCACAGATACGGATTGACGGTGCAATTCGTATAAAGTTCGTGCGGCTTCGTCTAACGCATCAGCCCCAACTTCGTCGTAGCTCTCACACATTTCAGCCACTGTCACAACAACATTTCTATTCTTCTTCTCACTACACAGCTTCGCGTATCGACAACGCGCCTGGACATCCAGCTTTGCTGAGACCGGCGCACTCGTCAATGACGATGCAGATGAGATTGAAGATGAACGAGATGTTCTCGATGAAGTGTCCGAAACCATTGATTCTGGCGAAGACATGGACGAGACCGAATTGGCCAACGATGATCGACGATTGCAAGAATAAGCTTGTGGGGATGAGGTCAATTGGCTTGCCCACTTCTCAGTCGCTTGCGGACCACAGAAGTTTGTCTGTGCCATAGCGAGACTCATTGATGATTTGCCGAGCATGTAAGATGCAGCACTCACAGCAGGAGTGTTGTATCCAGTGCTCTGGGGAGTCAATCGTGGAGTTGGGAGAAGACCAAGAGCTGGTACAGGTCTGACAGTTGGACAAGTGGTTGATGGTGATGGCTCCATGGTATTAGGTGAGTATTGCTTGGGAGACGAGGTGGGCTCATTGGAACCAGGGAAATGATATACAGACAATGGTGTGAAAGGTCTTAGCGGAAGACCACAAACCTCCTTGCGAGATGGACTCGTGATTTCGTTCATGTTGTCCAATTCCGGGTTGAGCTTGAGAACAATTCGCTTCCACTCGACAGATTGTTCTGCGATGCTCAAAGTAGAGGCTCCTGGGGATGGAGGCTGCGACGACGGTGTGTAGTTCAAAACAATGTCAGTCCAACGTTGAAAAACTTTGTCCGTAATGTGCAACTCCCAGTTCACAGCAAGGAGGAATGCTATTTCGTTTTGGTTAATTTCCAAAGTGGGTAGTCCAGAAATCTTACTCCAAGCGCGAGACGAGTAGTTTCTATCTTGCAAATATTTCGATGCGAGAATAAGCGCAGATAAGAACATGCGTCGGCCACATTGTAGAGCTCGGAATGATTGAGTATCATCCGTTTGCTCCATGGTAAAATCGGTCTTTGGTACAAATGGTTTGATCAAGATCAGGTAGTACAAAGCGACTTGAAGAGTCGAGTAGCTGGTCCTTGATCTTCTCAAAGTTTCTTGTATGAAGACACGCAGAGGAAGGACACCTTTACCCATCTCGCTTCTGCAAGCGACGGTTGAAAGGGGCCATATTGCTTCGACAATCAAAGCCGAAGAATCTGGGGAGTTGTTGAGCGCATGGACTTGGGGATCATCAGGAATTCATAATAAGCTTACCGACGAGGCTGTCAACAAAATTGACCTTGCGATCAGCTTGACGTACCAGGGTAGGAGGACGTCCTGTGCGAGTGCTCGATCCGACACTAGTCCTTCTTGGGTTCTGCCTTTCTTCTGGGGCGATTTCCACCGGTAACCTTTGTTGTGGCCAAAATTTTGTAATGTTATTTTTTTCGCAGATGTTGATTGCAGTAGCAGGGGGAGGTAGTTGATTTGCGCAGAAATACGAAGGTTCGGAATCGGAGGATGCGCTTGTGGTGGAAGAATTGTCGGATGCTTGTGACGCAGCATCCGACCAAACTGAGGAGGTGGAGGAAGAAGCCGACGAGGCTATGGAAGAACTGTAAGGACCATTATGAAATGAGGTGTAAGGCGACGAATCATCTTCGCCGCAATGCATCTTCGAAGTGTTTGGTGTGTGTTTGGTGTATTTTGTAAGTCAATCGGAAATGAAAAAGTTCTATGCGGAATAAAACTCCAGTCGCCGTCTGTACAAAGCCAAAATCTAGATTATAACGTTATAGACTATTCCCAAGAAACCTTCTGACTAGATACGGGCTTGTGCAACAACGCGGGAGTTATTGCCAAAGCTAGATGATCGAGGTAGGAGGAGGGCAAGACTAGTTTGAAGAAGAGATCGCGATGATTTCTGCAGGAACGATATAACCGGTAGATTTGGACGATGTAAGACTGGCGACTGGGGAAAAAATTGAGAGACCTAAGAGCATGTTGACCCTTCCGTTTTGTGAAATGGTAACTGTTGTGATAAATGGTGGGCTAGTTTATTGGGTAAACCAGCGTCCCATCAGAGGTCGCGACTTTGGACGAGAGGGCAAGGGTGTATGACAAGCGTAGGTTTGTGAAACGTATGCCTTTTATGGAAGTGTGAAATGAAGCATTCGAAATGTGGTGGTACTATATGTAGTGCAGGGTAGGTTGAAGGTGTGCGATTGTTTTCGCGATTGGCAGTAAAGGAAAGTCGAGGGTTATAAACCGATGGTTGTCATTGAACAAAGGATTGAGTGGAGTGAGTAATGCGGGTGGGAGTAGGATGAAGAGGCGAAGATTGCGAAGGCGACAGAGACTAAAAAAGTTTAGGCTCGAAGTATGAGTCTTTCCCTTCCTTCTTTTCTTTTCCCTTGTGAAATAATCTCGTGGCAGACTCAGCAGTCACGATGGAATATTTTGCAGTGAAGGAGAGAGAAGAGAGAGAGAGGATAGAGGATCTTTTTGAATTTTAAGACGAAGTTAACATTTGACTCTTTGAAAGGGTGTTGAAGGCGAGGGTGAGGGTGAGGGTGAGGCTGTGAGTCTTAGGTAGGTATGGGATGGGATGGGGTGGAGGGTGGGTGGGTGCGTGGTACCTTTTTAGGTGTTAATGGTTGATGGGGTATGACTGATTTTAGTGGCAAGACTTGACGATCCACAAATAAAGTTAAAGCCGGTACCGTAGACGGACTGGCTGTGGTGAGTAATAGACCACGAACTGGAGTAGATAAATCGTCGGTGGTGAGGGAGTGCGTGAGGGAGTGCGTGCGTGAGTGAATCAATCTTGTGTGTAATCAGCCAAGTTCGAGTTTCGCCTTCAGTTAAGCTAAGCGTACGAGGACGGTTTCTTTTTCGAGGCTGGCGTCAATGGTTCGCTGGTGACGGGTGACGGGAGAGGACAGGAATAAACGAAGATAAATAAATAGAAGGGGATCAACAAATCAAACAAAGAGCAAAGAAGTCTCGTGATCCGGCTGTTCTTTCGATCAAGCGAGTGGTAAAAAGAGGAATGAGAGGAACAAGAGTAATAATTAGGTGGCGAAGGGCAAAGTAAATTGGTTCTAGGTAGAAATGATGGAAGCGGTATAACAAAATGATGAGATCGTGAGTCGTGGGGAAAATGGAGATGGAGGTGGGAGATGGACGCCTGCTTGTGGATGAATTAGGATTGGAGTGAGACGAGATGAGACGAGATTGCTGGAGACAGAGATTCCGACTGATCTGATGCGGGCAGGCGAAGAGAAAGATCGGTCAGTCAGTCAACCACTCACTTGGGGTGTTGTGTCGCAAAGGAGGCAGGCTGACTTGGCTCTGGATCTGGATTTGGATTTGGCCTTGGGCGGGTAGGATGATTTGTGAGGTGAGGTGGGTGAGGTGAGTGAGGTGAGTCGTCGAAAGCGAAACCGAAAGCGTGTGATTTGATATGTACGAACGTCGAAGGAGAGAGAGCCGTAGAATGGTGAACCCGTGGATGAATAAGAAGCTCGATCGAGACGATAATCGACGGTATCAATAGTACGTAGTAGAAATTAAGAGGCCAGATGAAGGAATTCCTCTCCGAGGGAAGAATAAAGTGCAATAGATCCTATCAAGACAGACAGAGAGACAGACAAACAGACAAGCAAACAAACAAACGACGTTGCTCTCTTTTTCCTTTTCCTTTTCCTTTTCCTTTTTTTACGATGCTTTTATTTCCCTTCTTTTTTTATAGTCTTTTTAATCCTTTTTTTCTTTCTTTCTTGCTTTCTTCTCACACGAGTAGCGTAATAAATAAATCAATAAATAAATATGAATGAGGTGAGATTTCTTGAAAAATGTTTTTTATAGTTTGTTTTCGATGATAATTTTTGACAGACTTCACGGAGCCGCCGACTTAAAGGTTGCGGGAATCATACATGTTGACGATGAAGAGGGAAGAAATCTTTCCATACGGGCGGGCATGGCTGCTGTTTTGTTGCAATTCCTGAACGATTGTGATTATGTTTAGCTAATGGGATTCTGCGTGCGTGCTGCTCCAATTCGATGCCATCTACGGGCACGTAGAGCGACCACATGTTTCTCGTCCAAAGCCTTGCCCTCCCTTCCTCCATCCAACCAGAATGTGCATTACGGATAAGAGATGACTGACTGATGAAGGGATGTGATGGAGAGACAAGGGTGATTTGACCCCCGACGAAAAAAATCGAGATGCGTGTGGACACTGGCTGGGAACGAGAAAGACTGAGCAGATGTAGGTTACAAGCAATGTGCGTCGATGAGTCTTAGCATTTGTTATTTTTCCATGTTCTACAAATCACATTGATTGATTCATCGCCAATTTCAAAGCCATTTCAGCCAAATTCCAGGCCAACCAAGCCAACCAAGCCAACCGAGAATCATACAGTCGAACGGGAAGGAGAAGCCACCGAATTGAGAGAAGCAAGAAGCAAGCAAGCATGAGAGGCAAGAAGAAAATATGGTCATGATTGTTGTGCACGACACAGAGACGGCCCATGCAAGACAATCAGTTGACGGTTGAGAAGGAAAGAAGGAAGGAAAGAAGGAAAGAAAGAAAACGGCGTTGAAATGCTTGCTTGCTTTGTAGATGGGAGATGGTAATCATAGTACTGGTGGTCTCGCTGCATCGTTCATCCCCTGCCAGTCATAAAAATGATGCGAAGAGAATGTATCATTCCATTCCAACCAAGAACAGACGCAGCAATGCCGAACCACCAAACGCTATGCTTTCATGCTTCACGCGCCTCATTCACAACTACTAATTCGATGCAATCAAACGCCTACAGCTACAGCACTTCTAATTACTAGGGATGTCGTGCAGAATATGCAGTGTTCCGCTATTCATATGAGATGAAATGAGATGATATGACATGATTACATCAAGAAGGGCCATGATGATTTCATCTCCCCAAATAGAGAGACACATAGTCAGTGGTGCATCTGCTTGTTAAGCATCTGGCCTTTGAAGATCTTCCTTTCGGCTGGAGGTTGGTGATTGATTGAATACGAAGTACGCCCGTCTAAACATCCCCCCATTCATCCGGCTGTATGCTGGTCGTATTGAGCCTTGCACAAGACAGGACTGGACAGGACAGGACAGGAGAGATTCATCGCTCAGCCCGTCTCGACCGTCGCAATGGGCCGATGATGAATATCGCACACAGCCTTGCAATCAATGCTGAATGTCTCGATGTCTGTCGGTCAATCGGTCTATCGGACAATCATCAATCAAACGCCTTTTTCCAAGAGACTCGCAGCACCGAACAGACCAGCCGAGCCAACCTAAAAAAGAGCATCTTCCCTCTAGCTGCGTGCTGGACCGTCTGTACTCTACGGAGCAACGGCAATTGCGATCTGGTGTGGGGTGAGTATCTCGTGAAACGCATGGGCATACGAATCCTCTTTCTTCCTGTTCTATTTTCAAATCATCCCCCTCCCTCCTCACGACAGAACGGAATTTCAAATTACAAGTCGGACTATCCCATGCATAGGCCATCTATTGTGCTGTGCGGCATGGCTTTGATACTGAGAATCGACGTACCCAGGCACGAGTGATTTCCTCAGCCTCTTCGCAATTGCGCATTCCAGCTCGGTACTTCCGTCTGCCAATGCTGGATCCGGAGTCTAGAGTCTAGAGGTGGTTCGAATCCATTCACACGACGATCATTATCGCCGATGCAATGTGCAATGTGCAATGTGCAATGTGAAGTGTGAAGTGTGAAATGATGAATTTCTAATTTAGATGCAGCCAATTGCCACCGCCATTACGATAATGGTCTACGTACGATCTTCATTCGTATCAATTATTACCTAAGGCACTCGGGAAAATGGCGGTCATGGCGAAATTCAGTTACCGTACAGAAAGCAGCGAACTGTTGCTCACATGTATTTTTTTGCCTTCTTCGCACCACCATCACCCCTCATTCATAGTCTCACCCACCCGCCTTGGGATTCACACCATGCAGGAAAGCAGAATAGATGCAACACACAGACAGGGCAAAATACATTCAGAAGCGAGAGAAAGATGATTGGATGCGCCTTTTCTCTTCCCTAGCCGTGTCGCTTCCGGTATCATCACCAGTTTCATGACCTTATTGTAACACCCAGGTATCACTCAGCGATATTTATCAGCCCCCTCTAAACATGGAGGGAGGAGAGCAAAGACCGAAGAAGAATATGTACAGGAACTTTTTTCACTCATCCTTTCAACTTGATCGCATCTCTCACGTCAAATCCTGGAGATTCGTAAGCCCAAGTAAGCAGTAAACTCTCGATGAGATCGAATCTAGCATGTCACCAGCCGAGTGATCTTAGAAGCAAAGGCTTTTCAACAGAGGAGGCGATAGCAAATGGGAGAATATTCCCCTACACATGTGAACCGTAATCATACCCATGAAGCACACGACCAATGACCATGTCCATTATGCCCCCCACTTCATCCAAAGCTCACATCGTAATTGGTTTGGCGACGACAAGTATAAGCATGCAGTAGCAGCTTGCTTGGATGGCTTTTTTTTTCCCTTTCGCATGCTCGTTTCCGGCGTTGTGATTACGGGCTGCAGTATTCCTTCTGTACAGGACCCCAGGGAAGGAAAGTGGGCATCCGCTTTCCCCTCATGGAATCGAGCAGAGTGGAAAATTCGAGAGCATTCGTTGTGTTTGTGCCTGTTTGTTTTTCATTGCGCTCGTACCGTACCTGTCATTTGGTCCCATGTGACGATGACCGTTGGGACCGAAGATCCTCACCTCGCCTTTGAGAAATTTCCACGTCGCCAATGGCATGCCATCTGGACGTATCCCACTTCTCAGCTCGTTAACACCGACGACCAAGAGAGATAGACAGATTAGATTCGCTCTGTCGATTTTGGGTATCGGGATCCGGAAATCCATCGATGAGTCAAACAATCTCATCCACTCCAGGCTGCAAAACAAAGGCGTCAGACAGAAATGCGTCCGAGCTTTTTCTTTGTGTGCTAGTCAGTAAATCTTGCTCCTTTGGTCTCGCTCACCATGCCATGCGCTTGTTCTCGTCATGGTAACACATACCTACCATACCACACCACACCATACCATACCATACCATGCGAGGGACGTTTTCCCTCGCTAGCACGCAGTCTAAACATCCATCACGAGAGCTTCATTTTCAAACCAGTTGGGATGAGACAACGAAGCGCGAGAAAGAAAGTTCGGGAATGAATGGCGAGTCCGTCTCCCCTTCCTTGGCTTGGGCTTGACCGTAACAACGAGTGTAACAGCGAATCTCAGTGTACAGAGTGTGTATGCACCATCAGGTGACCAGCACTCCAGTAAACACATCATCAAAATGTAAAACATGGACAGTGTGAAGAGTTGGCAGATGGAGATTGAGTGGTGGGAGGGATGGTTATTTTTTTTTTTTGTTTTTGGTCAAGGACATGGGTGCTAATGATAAAGGAGATTTCCACCTGAAGTGGCATCCCCGCGTTCGTTGTTGGCAGTGTGACGGATGGATGCACAGAGTGTATTAGGAAAAGGGTCCATTTATTGGAGGGGTGCGATGTTCCTCTCCGGTATGGATGCACCGAGTATGTAGGAGTCACCGGTCACGCTTTCCATACCCTCCCACGTCCCTGGTCGGTGATGGAGAGTAGGTAGCTGAGCGACACGCCGAGAGATCACGCCTTCAAGACGGTCAAGAAAATCGTCATCTTGTATCTTTTTGTGATTATGAGAAAACTTAATTCGAGTCTCCAAATTCTAGATATCAAACTGGAGTCCATGGGTGGACTGACGCGGCTTTCCCTTGCTGATAGATCCATTCTCGAGTCGAGGAGCGGGAACAATGCTGATACCAGCCAGAAATTGGTCTGGGAGAATTCAGAAACGCTACGAGTATGATAGATAGCATTCATAAGTGATAACGACTAATCATAATCCAACCCATGTCTTCTTCTACGAGTACCTACGAGGAGTCGAGAGTTTCCTAGCCCCCTCTGCGTCTTCCTCCTCGACCATCAAAGTGCGACGTTCGTTTGTGAATAGGCCGAGAAACTCCGTCGATTGAGATTGACTCATCTTCTTCATCAGCGGACATTCCGAGATTTTTTCGCTGGGGGGGAGAGAGAGTTTTGGGGATGTGGGGGGGGTTTCTTTTTCTTTTTTTTTTACGCGGTGTCTTGGGGATCTGGTTGGTTGGTTGGTTGGCTGGAACTATGTGTTCTATAATTTTGTAATTCATTTAATTATTTTATCTATCTATTCATTCGTTTATTCGTTCATTCGAGGTCGCGCTCTGTGTGCGAACGATTCCAGCTATCTCATTCTTCGGTGTAGTACGGATTAAGTTAATGAATGAAAATAGAGAATAGAGAATGTACTTTGTAGAATAGAATATACAATAGAAACCCATACAACCCCCCAAAATACGCTCGAGTTATTATTAGTGAGTGAGTTGGTTAGTTGGTTAGTTAGTCAACCAGCACGACAAATCCTCGAGTTAAATTTTACGTGCAAAGTAATGGGTAATGGGTAATGGGTAATTATAATCAATATAGCATAGCATAGCATCGCATAGCATAGAAAGAAACCAGCACGGAATTTCATGAAACGCTTGGATGCAGAGTTGGATGCAGAGTTGGATGGATGGATGGATGGATGGATGGATGGATGGATGGATGGGTTTGTTGGAGGATGTGCTAGAGATGAAAAGGGAAACCTTCTAGAAGAGAAAAGGGTGCGGGCTAGGAAATGCCAAGGTTTGGGAATCGGTATCGGGGCGGTGGTTATTGGTTGGCTGGGTGGGTGCGTGGGTGGATGGATGTGTGCATGTGTGCATGGGGGGTGTGTGTGTGTGTGTGTGCGTGGATGCATGGATGCATGGGTGTGGTGGTGGAAAGTGGAAAGTGGAAAGCGGAAAGTGGAAAGGAGTGCTCGCTGGGTCTGGTTTGCCAAGTCCACACACCACACGTACATACGTACTGTACTTTGAAGAAGTCGAAGTCGAAGTCGAAGTCGGTCGGTAAGTGGAGGCGTGCGTGTAGGTGTGTGTGTGTGTGAGTGCACGAACTTCGAAGTATGCGTGGAAGAATCTAGGACGGACGGGGCGATGGAGATTGGAAATGCGATTTATCATCTCGGGACCTCGGAGTTGCGTGGAAGTGTGCGGCTTACTTATCATTACTTGCTTGCTTACTTATCGTGTTGGATGGATGAATTATGCATGGAATGGAAATGGAAATGGAAATGGAAAACGGAAATTGGGAAATGGGAAGTAATTCCATCTGCGACAAGATCGTCATGCTGCTGGTTATTATGATTGTACGGCGTCGGCTTCTGCTGTAGATATTATTATTATTTAGATTTGGTCTGTGTAGTTGATTGTTGGTTTTAGAATTAAGTATTAGTGGTCATTAGTAGTTATGGGTGTTAGAATTAGAATTAGAATTGTAATTATAATGAGAAATGAATGAAAATAATATCACCCACCTATCTATCTATCCGTCCATCCATCCATCCATCCATCTACCCATCTCTCAAATCCATTAATCAAATCAAATCAAATCAACCAGGATCCAATCCTTCTCGAAGCGTGGAAAAAAAGAACTGCATTCTCGGTTCCCCATTCACCTCGTTTACTGGAACGGTTGCCTGCTGCCTGCCTATGCGACCGAAAGCGGCCCTGTTCGCTAGCCGGCCAGCCAGCCAGCCAGTCTCTCTCTTTATCCATATTACTCAACTCGACGCTTTGCCTGCAGCGGCAGCCGTGTCAAGTGTCCAAGCTGCTGGGTTGCTGGGTTGTCGTCGTGCGGGAGACGAGATTTGTAGGGTGTGGTCGTGTAGTGTATTGCGGTGTGGTGTGGTGTGGTTAGAGAGTAGCTGTAGACACGCGGGAGAAACATGTATGTGCATGTGCTGAGCACGTTGCTGGCTTGGAGCGCGTGCTGAGTACATGGTGTGGATGCATCGATGGACGAAGGGATGGAGAGGAGGCTTGATTTTGCATCAGGCTGAAGACGAGAGGGGGATACTTGGGTACAGCCTTGAAGTTTGGAGGAAGCCTTAGATTCGGTCGGTGAGGTGGGTAAGGCAAGGCAAGACAAGGCTGTGATCTGCCTACATTCATTTCATACAGTGCATGCATATTCATCTCCATCTCCATCCTTCTCTTATGCAATCCTTCCTTCCATTCATCACCTGTTTAGCTAGCTAGCTAGCTACCTACCTACCTACCTACCTACCTAGATACCCACGATTCGGAAAAGTTTCTACACACACAACTCCTACACCGTACCATATGCAAGCTCAGATGCGATTGGGCGCTGCCTATTCATCTGCCTATTTTCCTTCCCGTTGACTCTCCACCATCCACCCCCTAATTTCATCATCTCATTTCCAAAAACAAAATGTCTCATGCTTGGATTGATCATACCGCACGTACACATTACAAATGAAAAATTACATCACATGTTTTCGCGCCCGGAGGATCGTCAAACGAGTGAGAACGTGTCGTGTCGTCTCGTCTCGTATCCTATCGTGTGGTTGAGTCATAGTGGGTAAGACGAGACGCGCTTAGCTGAGTGAGTTGAGTTGGATGACATGACAGGATGCTGGACCGTCGATTGTTAGTGGTTGGTATCATGTAATGGTATCGACGCCGCTTTCGTGCTTAGATCACAAGTGCCAGGCGGTTGGGAATCTCATAGGCTGTGATGAGAAGAGGATGTGTGCGAGGCTGGTAGGGGAGGAGTATGTCATCGGCTTGAGGGCTTGGTGCGCTTCAGTATACTATTGAGGATTACAAACGGAGGTGGCGGGGAAGAAGGGATTGCTGATGACACTCAGCTTTGGAAATTAAGACCGATTGGTAGGGAATGCATCCGTCATTCTATCGGGTTCATCTCACGCACTATGAGATGGATAGATAGATGGCATCAAGTGATTAGAATTTATCCCTAGTTCCTAGTTCTCTGTGCATCTAGTGATCCTCTGTTATCCTGATTCTGTTTTTGCCATAGAGAGATTTATAACGCGGGGCAAAATTCATGCAGAGAATCGGTGATAAAAATTTCTCCGGACTCCTTTTGGGGGGCTTGGAAACGAGGATGTGGCGTTGTGGATATGGTGGCGTGGTATTTGATATTTAATATTTGATGCTTGGTTACCATGTGACGTGATGATGCATTGGGAAGTAGCTCTCTGGAGTCTTTGGAAGTGATGTGTACGTATGGTATGTACTCGTTTGGTTCTGATGAGCTGAGAGCAGATACGCATTTTTATTTGTCCGAGATGCTTGGAGTGGTTCTGTAGGCGAGATGCTACGGCTGTAGGTGCTGTTCTAGACGAGGAGTTTGATTTTGATTTTGATAAAGGGCTTGAGCCTTAAAGTCGCCATGTAATTAATTCAGATTTCGAAAAGGGGGAGTCGAGGAATAGAGAACAGAGAATACAATATCCATCCACTCAACACATCTAGAGTTCACCACTTGCCACTTGCCAGATGGTATGTCATATATGAATCATCTTCGAAATACTTATTAATATCACTCGGTGAAACACATCGTCGCCCTTGTGAACACAATAGGATATTATATTCTAGAATTGAAATTTTGTTTCTAGTATATCTTTGCACGGATTTGCAAGTTGATATTCTAGTGGGATGTTTTCACTGCGTTATTTGATCCGCCGTCTTGTGGGGGGGGGTGCGGAGCTAGTTGCGGCTTGATGTCATGTATATATATGTGTATGTGTATATCGGGTATTTGAAATACTGGATTATTATTGCGATGTATGATATGAGGGGACTGAATGTGAATGTGAATGTGTATATCAATATGAAAATGTATATGAATATGGAATAAAAATTCATGGTTAATTAATTACTTCGAATAGGGATAGATACATGAGGGGGAATTTAGCAAAGGGCTGGAGGGCGGGGGGGTATTGCAGGTGAAATGCGAAATGTTGCATGTGAAATGTATAGGTACGATGATGATAGAAGGTTTGTTAGGGAGTAGTGAGAGGGGAAAGTTGTACGGAGGGAGGAAGTAGTAGGGTAAGAAAGGATGTGTAGAGAGGAAGAGAGGGTTGGGGTTAGGGGATGGGGATGGGGAATTGGGATATACATGTGGATATAAAGATGAGGTGAGTATGGGGCTATTGATATGAGAATTAGATGGTAATGAAAGGAAACCTTGATGATGATGATGATGTATTCAGCGTAGGGAAGCGCTAACAGGCATGTAAATTTATGAAAAGAGAGTTAAGTGACTATGAACATCGGTTTAATAGGGTATGGTCGCAGAAAGAAACTATTCCCTCCAACGTTGGACTTTGTCTCATTTGCTTGGCCAGTGTTTAGCACTCTGTCTGATAATATTCAATAGTTCCGGATTACTAGATTGATCAGTGTTTATTATTCAGAAAGTGTAGATGGATGTCTTGAAGTTTGAACTCAACCCAGAGTTTGAGTTTGAGTTTGAGATCGTTCATACTGAAGATAACGAAAGGGGTTTCGCCACGGGAGAGGAAACGCATGTTCAGCAGCTAGCTCGAGGAGAAAAAGAATGGTAGTCTCATACACTCACCTACAAGTAGTCATGAAATTTCTTTCCACATCGATTCGCTTAAATTTTTGAGTTCGGTAAAAAGTTCGAATTGCTTAATATTGCTAGCATTGCACACTTTGAACTATAAGAAACATGCTACGTGGAAATCTCCCATCTATATCCTCATTTAGATCAAATGGAAGAATCTCATTAATGACAGAAGTTCTGAAGGCTGGAAATACTCACAATAGGAGATATTGAGATACTAGGATTCGTGTGAATCTGTGTACATGACGTATCCGAGAGTTCGAGGGTACCTTCACATATTACTTGGACTTCGACTAATCGAGATATCATAACCTGATAATTTGAAAGCTGCCCAGACATATGTTAGAGGCTTTTTACTATTTCTCATACAGCAGGAATTTCAACCAATAACATCACACCAAGTTTCACACTCAGCCATTAGCTATTAGTAAGTTGTCGTACCCTCCAGTTTTCTTTCTGTTCTTGGGAAGTCTAGAGCGATATGATAGTTCAAATGACAAGACCCATCGTAATTGGTCCATATCTGATGTATATGAATGAACAGTCTTCTTCACATGTCGAATAAAGGTTTTCGGGAAGCCCGCTTCTAGCAGCTTGAACTATTGCAAGGAAATCTGGTGTACACAAAAACAGAAGCACAATCTCTCAACAGATAGATCCAGAAGATTCTCAAGCAGAGTGCAGTTAACACGCTCAAGCCTCACACAGGTATGGACCGAACTCCAAAAATTAGATAGTACACACCACAATCCGTCCTGGAAACATATGGTACTGACACACTAGTCCTTACCTCAACCCACTATCCAAACGCAAAACATTGTAGAAAAGCAAGAAGAGCTACATATACAACGGTATGAAGCAGATGCTCAAACCTAAAACGTAAGATTTGAATACACATTCCTCGTACCGCGGAAAATTAAATGATGATAACAAAGATGCGGAACAACTTGTTCGTGTTCTCATAAATTCTGTATGATCTAAACGGAGCAATGGAGAAATAAGAAGAACCCCGTGTTCAAAGAGATGCAAAAAGGGTATGGACAGATTACCAACCCGAACCTGTAATTAATTGCAGCTGAATTACATATCCAGCCAAAACTTGATTCGAGAAAACTCAACGCTTTTCGTCCTTTCAACCCAAGCATAATTAATCTAACCATCCATCCTCCCACAAAGTCTCAACTTCGAGTCTGCGGGTCTTGAAGTATACAGATAATAAATGATTAGTATACACTGTGGGTGTGCTAACGGCGCTATAAAACCAGAGACAAGAAACCTCTGGGACAAATACAGGTACTGTAAACAATGTTTTTTCAACTTCGATTTTACTTCAAGCAGTAACGCCAGCACTTCCTATCTCAAGCACATTTGAGTCGACAAATAGCGCTGGCTGCCCATATCTTTGGGTCAAGTTATTGCACATGCGAGTATTCTAACTTGGGATGGTTCGTGCCATAAACATGTCCATTAACTGCGTAGGAACCTTTATTGTAGACAGACATTGAACGCTCTGCTGCTTGACTTGGCGATTGAGAATGTGGAGCTGTATGGTACGGAAAAAGAGATTCAGGAGACTTGAGCGAGTAGGCAGAGAACTGCTAGGAAGCTATGATTGATAGATGGATAGTTTTTTTAATTTAAAATTTTTGTTCTGTTTCTGGCGCTCAATTTCCTTGATTTTGTGTGAACGTTTTCCCACTTCATTCGCAAAGCCTCAATATCATCTTTTTCTCCTTCGCCTTGATTACTTAGCGTTTAGATCCTTGTTTCTCGCAGAGTCCAATTTCTGAGTTTGAAGGAATCCTTTTTGACATGTACATTTCCTTGAATGTGAATCCGCGACTCTGTTGAAATCAAACTGTCTCGTGTATTTCGACACGTCCATATCAAGAAAGACGTGCGCTAGAACATCGTCTCTAATCTATCAGCAATCTTGGGAGATTTTCCTATTTCAGGTCTAATCGTTGCCTCTAGGTGATCATCTGGAGAGTATTTCGAAGATGTCAAATTGCGCTTAATTTCGAGGGGGTATCATTGAACTCGTATATCGTACATACATTCTCTCCATGCTTGCTAATGCAACTCAAGAATATTCTTCGTCCTCCACTTCCTCCATCTCTACATTCATTTGACCGCCGTCCTCGGTTTCTTTCTTTTGTCCACCACTGCCAGCAATATAACCTTCCCTCTCTAACTTTTCCATCTCTTCCGGCTCCATCAGGCCACCTTCCCCCTTTCCTTTCTGCATCTTCATCCTCACAGCCGCAGGAACAAAAGCCACAGCTTCCTTCCGCAAGTCTCTTATTTGCGGCTTTGCTTCATATACTGTCTTGACTTCTTGCTGTACTTTCCCACCACTGCCAGTATCCCGATTACCAAATTCCCCACGATCCTTTCCTCCCAATGGCATAGAATTCGCGCTTGTACCTCCACTCTTCTCGCCGTTTTGATTTTGATTCTGTGCTTGATACCGCGCCCGTCGCGCTGCGTACCATTTATCTAGCACTTCCTTGGGGAACGGAGGTGGCGTATCTCTCGGCATGGGTATCCTCTTGACCTCTTCGTCAACATCTGACCCACTACTCTCCTCCTCCATATCCCCATCTCTCCTTCGTTTGCCCAAAACACCGCTCCCGCCTCGTCCCCCAAACCCTCCTCTTCCTCCCCTGTCTCCACCAAACCCACCCCTCGACTGCGAAAACTGAGGTGCTGCATCGCCTAAAGATTCGCGCGCTTTGTTTACAGCTTTGATTTCCTTTTCCAATCCTTCTACCAGTGATCGTTCATGACTTGTGAGTTTCCCACCAGAACTTTCTATCTTCTTGAGGTCGTCGAGTTGGGATTGTAAACGCTGTGGATTTTTCTTTGCGAGTCGCTCATTCTTCTGAACTTGTAAAGATGCCTTGCCTGAAGATAAGTTAGTATCAAACTCGAGCTAAATAACAATATTGGAGAATTAGATGGTTTGGTTGATTGCGTACTTTTTTTGATAGCTTTTGCCTTTTCAGCTTTACGCTGGGCTTGTGCGGGATTGACCGACTTTTCTTTGGGCATGGTAGCTGTAGTTAAATGATACCAAACGAAAACTCCCGAAATGAATTATAAGAAATGGTTGGAATTGCTTTGAGAATTGCGCGGAGAAACCGTGGTTTTGAAGATTCGGGGAGTCGTCGATATCGCGAACCATCATTCTGCCAAAAGGCGGTGAAATCGCATAATCTCAACTTCCTACATGTCAGAGACAACCATGGCTCATAGCGCAAAGCGGAGCAAAGCTGGTAGAATTAGATCGATGAGCAAGCTCGTTATTATGACTGATTTATATTCCCAGCATGTTGTCAACTTCACCAATTTCATGCAACATCATTGATTCAAATGGATAATCGTCGTAACAATAATTGGCATACCTAGGTAGCTACAGAAGTTAAAAACCAGATGGTATAAGTCAATAATTGCACTACGTTTAGCTATTTACATTATTCTTGTGATTGAGAGCTTCTCACGTAGACATATACCTTGGTCTCAAAGGAATTATAAGTCATCTTTTGCACTTGGGTTCATGAAGTCCTGCGAGTCGGATATCACCTCCGCCAGGTCCTTGCTGTTCGTATCTGACTTGCTAATTATCTAAGACCTAGGTTAACAAAACATATCATTTGAGAGTCGAATTCAAACTCTATCATGCGCAAACATGATGCCATTCTGACTGATTTCCAAACAGCATCCTTTACCTCTTTCAGTCCGAGAGACCTAAATTTATGTAAGCCTCTATGAACATGCCCGTCCAGTCAATCTTCCGTATTCCTCTTGGTCCAGCCCAATTATTCCACTGCCGGAACCAAAAATGCCTTGGGCAATCGCGACCGCCATCAAGACAACTAAACTTCGGTAGGAAGTGGCTATTTTGGATACTATAGCAATTCATACCCGCGTCGTCCATGAACCAGTCGCTTAATCTCGACAGGAAATATTCTTCTCTAGATTTCACCGCACCCCCATAGCATCCCGAGATAGAGACTTCTTCGACTTTTTTGAAAGTAGTTAAATCTCGCATCCAATTTTTGACTAGATAATCAAGAGTTTTGTCCGACACACGGATTCGTTTGATCCGACAACATTCTTTGTGGTAAGACATGTGACGGCTCGGATAAGAATCTCGGAAGGATTCCCAATCAAAGACAACAGTGTCAAGTTCGTAGTTGAAGTAAATGGTTGAATTGACTTTGGAACGAGTTCCAAAACTTATCTCATATTTTTGAAGAGCTTCGGCTCGAGCTTCGCGCGAAACGAGGAGTAAAGAAGGGATGTCCTTTGAGACGCAGGATTTTTTGGTGTAGTTGTATTGGACCACTACAGCTCGGGGAGATATGGCTAGATTCCAAATAACTAAGCGAAGCTCGATAGGAAGAACCGAGAAGGAGGTCTGCGATTTGGAGGGTTCTGACATAGAAATAGCAAATTTGAGTGTCCTGTAAGTTTACTTTTCAATGCGTATTTGGGGAAATATGTGTGAATTTAGATGTCTGTCAATCCAAAAACAGCAGCCTGTAATCCGGATTGAATGAAACAGTATTTCAAGGCCTTTCGTCCTCAACTTAATCAGCCTCGGACTAAATTATCTTCTCAAGGTAAGTAGGCTCTAGAAGAGAACATCAGCACGAATGTAACAGTTGATCAGAAGCTGGATGTCAGCATCGGGCGAGCGTTAACATTTGGCTTGACGCTGCATCAGAATCCAGCCAATCACAATATGTAGACCCTGCGATCGAGTAAGCTCACTGCACATAGCTGCAAGATATGAGCATGTGGACGCTTGCTCTGAAAGAGAACCTCCTCATTTCAGCCGTAGGTCCTGCTATGATTTAACTAAATCTGCAATCTGTACGAGTTTATAGGCATTTCATTCGGCGATGAAAATAAATGCTTGTCGTTTCTCCCGCTCTCTCGCCTATACTGCCAAAACCCATTCGAATAATAATCCGCAGAAACGAAACAAGATTATTCTGCTTTATGGCTACTCGTTTAAAAAGAGGAATCTCACCAGGGAATAGATCGAGTCGGATTCTGCATAGTTGTGGCATGTGGTTACTTGATACTTATGTATAATTACAGCCATTACTTCTATCGTAAGTACAATTCATGGAGAGTTCATTGAACCTTTAAACAGAATACTACAATGTCATTCATGAGGATCCAAGAATGATAAATATGAAGTGTGATTCATACAAGCAAAAAAAAAAGGCAAGCAAGACGCATGTTGATCCACTGAATTTGTAGAACCAACGCTGAAGAGTAGATTTGGAAACAGAAGGAGGTATTTGAAACAGAAACTTTCATATCATTACCATAGAAAGAGAACAGATTTTGGGAGTCCTTGATCTAGATGTAGTAAAGAATGCAGTGGGACGAAAGATGTAGATTCGTTTTAGCAACTCTTGAGGTGCACATTGATCAGTTGCTAGACTCCAATCACATGACCTTGCCACCCATTTTGGTATTGTATTACTAGACCCACCCACACCTATTTTCAAGAACGATGACAGGACAAGAATTTGATCGAATCACGAAGCGAGCTGTGCAGACTGGTATCACAGCAAGTTGAATAACCGCCGATCAATCACTTCACCAATAGAATACGAATACAAAATACAAATGAACCTGCTCATTGGAGTGATGAGGTGCATAAATATGCAGTACCATCTTCATAAGTGTGCGTGAGGCACAGCCACACGTGGCAAGGCAAACGGAGTCGTCCAACTTCTATCATAACGTTCAAGTGGAAAAGCAAACATTCAGCAGTGATACCAGGTGTACGAACTGAGACTCATGAGATCAACGTTCACTCCGAGTAGCCAAAATTGACGTTTCTGAAATTGCTGGCAAGTTTTCACAAGCGACCAGCTTGTCTTGTCTTCAACATGAACCCCTCCAAGAGCCTACATGTGGACGAGCTTATCGCCAAACTTCAGAAGTATGGCCTCGAACGCGAAGAATCACTTCCACATCTCATCATATCCGGCGACCTCTCTGATATTGGAGATTCCGGACCAAAAGATTGGAAGCTTCGTACCCCATTCTCAACAGAAATCGTTCTTCGACAAAGTGAAATCAGCTCTCTCACAGTAAGACTGATCCCTGATTTTTCGCGGCCTGCTTCACAAAAATCCGATATCAAGTCTTTCCAGAAGTCCCTCACCCACATTGGCGAACTTCCAAATGCCGTACAATTGGCAAGTGCGAAAGTTTACATGTTTCTCGATGCCAAAGATCTTCCTGACAAAACACCATGGAAAGATGTTTTACGCATTGAAATCGAAGGGCCATTACAACCAAACCTTACCTTACTCGATATCCCCAGTCTCCTTGCAAATATTTCCAAGGTAGAAACCGGCTACGAAGAAGATAACGCCGCTTCAATTGCCGAAACAACGTCTTTCACGACTGGCTCCAACACACCCACCCACACAATCATGACCGAAGATTTCCTCTCTCATCGTCGCTCTCTCTCCCACGTCACAGTTCCTCATGCTGGAAAGACATTCATGATTCGAGATCGCAATCATGGTGGGGTGATTACACTCAAAGAAGGAGCTCTCCAAATGTCTCCCAATGTCCCCCAAGCCGGAGGATGTCATTGGACATGCATAGAGCGCGATGGATGGTTTGGCTTCCGCAACTGCGTCTCTGGACAATTCTTTGGTCATGATAGCAAGGGGAAATTTTTTTGCAAGGTTACTCATCATCGGAACAATGAATGGTTCTGTACTAGAGCTCATCCATCGGGGGGACATCTCTTGTTGATGTTGCATGGGGATAAATTTCGGCAAATGAAAATAGGGAATGATGGGACGGGGCTGGTGGAAACGGATGGGGAAGGGACGGCATGGGATTTCATAGAAGTTTTTAGATAATGTCATGGTATTAATTGCTGTTCGCGGCTTCTCTCTTAAGGAAACAATTTTAAATTTTCTAAATTTGATGTTCGGCCTTTTGCTCTGATGATCTAAAACATTTTCGGGAGCTCAATGTCAAGTGTAATTTGGACAACCAGATCCCAATGCATATCTACATTTGCCAGATACGGGTAGATTAGCCCGAGAAAATCATTGCACTTTGTTACATTGGTGAATTCGCCATTCCCTTTCGCACAGTGCAATAACAGGCTCAACTTTTAAACGACTTTTTACTTACTCGCTTGGTGATGTGATATTTTCAGGCATTTTATGCTTCCTATCTGTCCATCTATGATACGACAGAACGAAGTGAAGAAAGTGATGTGATGACGAAATGTAGACGATTGAGTATTTGAATTTTGTAACAATGTTAATGGCTTATAGATATGATTTTGCCATTGAAATCTTGCTATGACGACGTGATTGACACTCGAAATTCATTGCTTACGATTCGTATCGGGAGTATAGTCAGGTGTATCATATACTCCCACCATCTAGAACACAAATCCTATCATCCCAACACTACTAGCCTATCTTCAAGTATCAAGCGCTTTCCCACCTCGCTAATCTCCCCACCGTCTCCCCCGCATTCCTCACCACACACAAACACCCCTCCCTCAACCCTCTACTCCTCGTCTCCTTAACCATCTCCCTCGCAAGCACAGTCCCAAACGCGATACCTTTCCCCTCTGCCAAGTTATACTCCCCAGTAGTAACGAACCCAACGAGATCTTCCTCGCCTGGAACCATAGGATGATTATCCGAATCATTTTTCTCCTTTGGATATTGTAATGGTGGGTTTTGTAGCAGAGATTTTGCAAGCAGTTGGACGCGTTGGGGTAGTGGTGTATTGAATGGTATTTTGCCAATGTTTTTAAGGTCTTTGGCTTTGGGGTTAGGCGGTGGCTTCTTATGTAGAGGCGCGGGGACAAGGGAAAGCCATTCTTGACGGAGAGTGGGGTGTGTGGTAGAAGTAGAGTTTATGGAATCTTCGCTAATAGTTGATTCAGCGGGGAGACGGTATATACGAGCGCTGGGAGTAGCGACGCCACGAGTTAAAAGTGTTAGGCGAATAGTGGTGAGTTCTGTTGGCGCTGGAAGTTCTGCCATGGGAGATGAAAGGAGAGAAGAGAATGTCCTACTGGAGAGTTGGATGAAAGGATTCTCGATGGTTTTGCCTTTAGGCTCAGCAGTAGCTTCTGACCCATCACCACTACTCGCATTACTCTGTTCATTATCATGCAATGTAGACAGCCCGGCTACTTTCTCAAAGTCACATGCCCAGCCCAGCCCAAGCTCCCCTTTCCTTCCACCACCAAGATCAAGAGATTTCCACTCAACTCTCTTGCCTTTGGGTCTCTTGTCCCACTCTCGTTTTCTTTTCAACCTTTGTTCGACCTCCCAAGCGTACCCAGCATTGGTTCCAGGATAATCAGCTGGAAACCATGGGACTCCATGCTCAAAGTGTGATTGTCTCAACTCCTGTAGACCTCCAAAACGAGGATTGGCGCCAGATGACAAGGGAAAGTGCATCAAACCATACCAAATCGGTAGTATACACTTCCAAGGAGCAAGAAGAGTCCAGCTACCTTGTGCTGCCGAGGAATTTAACATTCTTGATGCGAAAAGCATTATTGGTATAGGAGGATCACGTTCTGAAATGGAAGGAAACGTGCCAGGTGGTGCTAAAGTTTTGCGGCGATTTAAGGCTTTTTGTGAAGGAAGACGAGTAGCTTTGTATCGTGCGTCTCGATCAAATAGGTGTGATGAAGCGGGTGACCGATCTACCGGCCAAGAAGACAACAATTCCGCCAATTCAAAATTCGCTTCTTCGTCAGCAGGATCTGGAAGTTCAACCTTGCGAGGTGGATATCGGAGTCTAGGATCCATAATTGAGAACGATAATACAGAGTTTGCGGGTAAAGATGCAGGATTTGTGACACCAGCTAATGAAGTAAATGTTTGTGCGTGTGCCTCTTGATCATCTTCGGACTGATAGTATGGATGAAGTATACCAATTAAAGCTTCTGTTGAACCAGGACCTGTTATTTCGATACTTCCCATCTCAAAACGAAGGTCTTCAAGCTGGACAGTTGGGTGTTGCAATTTCGACAGGCGTAGGAGCTCAGTCCATGCTTCAAGGAATGCAGAAGGATGGATTCTGATCAAAACTTGTCTCATTGACTTTTTCGATACATTGGTAGCATTGCTATCTGAGTCTTCATGAATGTCCCAAAACGCGACGGCAGGGCCAATCTGTAGTCTTTGTCCTTTCACTTCTCTGCTAAGCCACCCATTCCAGCTTCTTCTCCCCGCTCTCCATTTTGCGCCCTTTGCTGAATTTACGTCCATCTCCGCTATGCCTATGGCCAAAAGAACCTTTCCGATAGACTCAACTGAACCTTTGAGGCCAATAGTACTCATGTAACTCATATCCCAAACTACAGCCCCTCTTCTTCCTCCTGCTCTATGTGTAGGTCTGTATGATTTTTCTGTTGAATTGAGTGGTATGGCCATCCTCCAAAGTGGCTCCTTGGGTTCTGTCATTTTCGCTCTCTTCGCATGCCATAAATGGGTAGGTAACCAAGTCTTGTGAATTTGTCGCTTTCGAAACTTTGACGGCGGTTTCTGAGGCTCGTTCAAGGCATTCTCCCGTATCTTTGGCCTTGCAGCTCTCGTTATAATTCCTGCCACATTAGTTGCACCCTTAGAGGCCCTCTTCTTGTCTGCCAAAATCCCCAACTTCTTGGCCGTTTCTGCACGAATGCGACCTCTTGAACTTCCCGGCTTCCTCTTGTTTGCACTGACAGTCGGTGTATTGTCCTCTTTCATTTCTCTGGCCCCTCTCTTTTGTAAACGTTTCGGTACTCTCTTCACATTATGGCTTGCTGTTCTTCTTCTCATGTCCCGGGGCACTTGTTGGAATGCTCTGGTGGACAAGGCACCCTTTGACCTTTTCATGCCATCTTCCAGTGCCTTTATTTCATATTCTCGCGCATTCAGAAATGACTGCAAATCTAGATCTCCATTCTTGAGAGCCGCGTCGGCTGTTTGGGTCATTATCGATCGCGCATCCATTATCTTATTGCGCTTCATGGCGGGACCTCTCCCAGCATCATTCCTCCCGCTGGACGATGAATACGGGGGATCCTTGCGTTTGTTCGTAGCGGCAGGCCTTAAAGGCATTTTGGGCGCCATTCGGACTTCAATTCCTCCACGCGACGGCGTGATATATCGAATGAGGTCCCCAGATCAGAAAAAGTGATTTAATTCTGCCATGTGTTTGGGCACACCGCCTTCCTAATGAAAATAATGACGAAGATTCCTCACACGAAACACGACACCACGCGACACCAATATCACTGACTGGATGATCAAAATAAAAGGGCTTGTTGCAACTCCAATTCCAGTTCCGATTCTTCATAAACATGTATAACGAGCTCTGGTGAAACAGTATATCCAATATCACAATGTTGTTCTGAAAGGATAACAACTTCATCAACTTCTTTACCTCCCTCACACAGTTCACAATTCATGAAGCTGGAATAGGTTTGCATTCGCCAAAAGAAGATCAGTAGCAAGTTTTTTTTCTTCTTTGCTTTCATGTCACTTCTTCACTTCACTCCTTCTTCTCCTTCTTTCAAGACTTGCACCTTCATTTCCCCATACCTACCTTTATTTATTTTCTTTCCATACGTTGATTCCAATTCCAAAGTACAAGATATTTAAACAGAAATCATTTCTCTGCATTTCGAAGTCCCTTTCCTTCCTTCTGTCCGTCAACTTGCAATCGCAACCATTGTTCACAAATTGCTGCCATATTTCGATATTCCCATCCGAGTAACTTGATCAAAAAGTTCGCTTTTATTGGATTCACATCGTTGCGTATACGCTCTTACCATGAGCATTCCACTGTCCGACCACGTCACAGCTTCAAGTCTCGGATCTCTCAAGTTTCCTCCGTCACCTCCTCACAATAGACATGAACATGAACTTTCGTCTTTGACGAAACCCTACGATTCTTGCCATCATCAACAACATCATCATCTGAATTCCAAGGGACTCGGAGGAACGCGGATTTCTCAAGTCGAGATTACTTCCTTCTATTCTCCTGCAAATTCATTCTACGAGCCAGATGGAAGTTCAACAATTGCTTCAACTCCTCCAATGTCCGGAATCCAGCAAACTAATGGCTCATCATCTGCTCTTCAATCTTCATCAACTTCCCGTGCCTTGCCTCTATCCCAATCTACGATAGCTCCTCTTTGTCTTCAGTGCAAAGGTCACAAGTATGGCTTCACCTCGTACTTTCACAACGCCGCAATTTTTCCGGAGCCGCCACACGATCTACTGATGTTGGTAGAGCAATCCTATCTTCTAAGAAATCGGCTCAAGAGCTTGATGATCAACTATGTCACAAGGATAGTTGACAATAGTCGTTTGGAAGCGATCGCTAATGAGATTCTGGATTGGAAGGGTCGCGTGGAATGTCTAGCAAGAGAAGTCTTGATATCTTCAATGGGATTTGAACTGAATATGGAAGGACTCGAAGCGGTCAATGATTGGGCGGCGGATCTGGTTCAACGATTGGGCAATCACGTGAATGGATTTCAGAAGATGGAACTCTCAAAGGAAGATCAAAAGAGATTGCTAATTGACTTCAAGAAACTATGGGAAGTAGTCTGGACGAGTTTTATGGCCGATCGGAACAGGCGGAACACGCCGAGAAGATCATTGCGGTCAAGAGATGCAGTTGACATTGATTTACCGGACTCGGAACTCTAAGTAAACAGTGTTTGAGGTTTCGCTTTTTGCCAACAGCTGCTGTACTTGATTGATTTAGGTAGCCCACATAATTGTGAGCCGCGGTTTAGTTTTTGATAACTTTAAATACAATGGCACATTTTACCTCTGTATTCCCTTCTCATCTTACAAGGGCACTCCCTCGATGAGAAAGAACAAAAAGTGAATGCTAAAGAAGACCAAGCTGAAAATCAAGTCGATTGAATTTTCTCTCTCTTCTTCTCTCTCTGTTTGTCAAAGAGTCTCTGTAGTTCAGCTTGCTTTTAAGAAAAGCAAAAGAAATTTAGTGGATAGGTATTCTCGCTTCACCAATATCATGCATTTACTTCTTTCTGTTAATTAATATCTTGATTTCGTGGGTGTGCATGTTTACTTTACATACCTGCATCCTTCATCTACTCACCTCTCATACTCATGGATCACTTCCTCATCTAACTTCCTGCAATTAGAATAGAGTCAACATCCAGACTAGAATTGCAGACTGCATGCAGTTTCCGAACTCTTATGTCTAACGTTTTTCAAATCCTAATATCCTCAATAATCCTGATGCAAATAGCAAGTAGCAAACAACAAGTAGCAAACAGCAAAATACCTCTATACAGTCCCGAATTCCCTTTACATTGCGTCATCTCACGCTTTTCTTCTTTTCTAAAAATTTACAGCATAGAATCCAATACCCCAGTCTCTAGCAGTGCCGCAATATCACCGTCGCTTACCTGAAATAGAAACTACAAATAGTCAATTCTCTCAAACCTTTCCTTCATTATGTATGTGTATCCTGAAACTCAAAACCATTCATCACAAACTTAAACTCACGAGTGTACATCACCATCGTATTATTTCTCCACACATGTTCCTCGCTACTCTATTCTCTTCGAAAATACTTGATCCATCTACATATGTAGGTATATACTACAGTCCCCCCAAGTGGAAAATTCCGCATATTCCACAACGACTGTATAGACAGATCTAAGTAGTCTATCCAGTGCGATGTCTTTCCTCCTCGTAGCTCACAAAATATCGAAGCAATATAGCACAGCACAGCATAACATAACACCAACTCTCCCAATATCTACCATATCTATCCATCACTTTCTCGCCTATCAAGGTCACCGCTGCGTGGACTATCAGGACTGATAGAAATAATGTTATTCCATATTGCCAAGAAACGCGCAAGCATAAAGGAGATGCGAAAGTAAGTCTTACTTATTTATCACTCACTCATTGCCGTTCTATCCACATCTCTGCTTGAGATCCCAAGACTGGGAAATTTGAATTTGTCACTCGATGTATACTAACTATCATCATTTCTCCCCAACTCCATCTCCACCCATCTTACCAAGTCTCACAATATTGATACCTTTCACCTCACCCGATTTCCTTTCTTGACGATACAATCACTCACAGTGTTTCCTCCTCCTCCTCCTCTCCTCCAATCCCCCACCCTAATTCAACAAATTCAATCTACCCCTTCTCATCTCATAATCTTATAATCCTGTACTTTTATACACTCAATACACCCATACATCCATACCCACTCCACTCCTCTCCTCTCATATCCATTCCATCTACTATCATTACTAGTGCTATACTAAATAGTTAATAGTCGATAGTCAATCAAGTTAACAACAATTACATCATCGAAAATACATTCAGTAGATATAGTCAGGATATAAGCTCTAACCGACTAATCAGGAAACCCACTCAATCGTTCATCCGAATATGGAACGGATTATCGTGCTAAATAGTGTTTGTCTAGGTACCTACTATATACCTTGCACTTACATTCGCATTTGCGAAAGTGAAATCGAGAGACCACCCGAACTTTTTATACATCTCACATATCACACATCACGCAAAGCCAAGCACCCAACAAAATTTCCAAATTATCTCTCGTATTTACTCCCCAGAAATGATTGACTGCCTACACACTGTCTCTGCTTCTCCAGACTGCTTACGCCCGTCTCTCATCATCCACTATCCCTCTTTATTTAGACTGTAACTTCATTCCTTCCCAATAGCACGCCTCTTATACCCCCAGGCCATCAACTCACCATGATGAAAATCCGCCCAATCCTACCTATCCGCCCATTTGTCTATACAACACCGTCAAACCCATCCTATTCCATCCCAGCCCATCCGTCTAGCAATCAACCAACAAAATAGATATCCCATAACCACCATCTCTGCTTCCTATTCTCCTTTCCATCTTCAACCTTGCGGATGAGATGAGAACTCTTCCTACTTCCTCGTCAATTTCACCATTTTAAAATTTGTCGAACATTTGGCGTCGAGCAGAATTCCTCCCCCCAGAGCTAGCCAGTAAGTGAAGTAGTGAAACAAGAAAGGAAAATCCCTTGTCTGTCATATACCAAAGATTGCCATCCGTTGCTCCCACCAATAAATAGTCTACTTATGAAGGATAGACAAGATAAAATACTGTTCAGTCACTCACTCGCATGAGCTGTCCCAGAGCAACTGTGGAAAAATGGAGTATAGAAATTATATGCAGACATCAAGACGCCACCCCAAATGCAATATTACCAGAAAAGAAAAACAAAACTTGTGCGCGATGCATCTCGCCATGCACATGTGTATGTACCCGTTCCTCCTCGACCGGAAGACGTAAAAAACGACAATGCTTCCTCATTCAAACCCCGCCAAAATCTAATTGTGTATTTCATCATTATTTGCCCCACGAGAGAGTCGTTCGCGAATTTTCAAGACGTATGAAAGTGGTCGAAGCCATTAAAGCGAAGTTCGAAGAAAAGTATAAGGTGTATATGCAGATGAAGGAGGCAAATGCCATCGATCGGAAGAAATTCGTCGCCGAATAAAGTAAATCGAATGCGTAGCATCATCATCAAAAGACGAATGTGACAGATATCAAGAAACGTTTAGCTGTATCTTCGAACCTACCTCACCCCCATGGGCGGACGCGGCCCGAGGCTACTTTGACTGCTGTTTGCAGATGGCTCAGAGTCGAGGTGGGCGCTTGCGCCGCTGTCACCACTACCTGCGCTAGCGCTAGCACTGCCGGTCAGACTTGGCACGTTCATAGGACCTTTTGGTGGATGGAGGGCGCTCACCCCAGCATATTGCTCAACCTGTTGCGGTGCAACCATATTCCCCTGTCCCGGCGGGTGCCGAGCTGCAGGCTGTCTCATACCCCCTGGGGGCGACGGTCTGCCATTCATAGATCCCGCCATGTACCCGTTCGGTGGAGAAGGTCTCCCATTTGCTCTCTGTGCCTGTGGGCTATACGGATTCCCTGGTGATTGACTTGCTCTCCTCGTAGTTGGATATGGACCACCTTGCCCATGAACTGGTGGACCGGATGACCCATACTGTAACTCGTCCAGTCGAGCGGCTGTTAAAGAACTCGCCCTCGAATCCATACCCATTGCTCGTCTGTCCACAGTACCATATCGATCGGATGAATATCCCATCAAGGGATCATCCATCAAATTGTCGTGTAAGCCGGGCACTTGACTTATTATTCTGGCGCTAGATCGATTTCGAGGGATATTGCCACGCATAAATCCACCGCCTCGGCGAGGAGGAGGGGGGCCGCTATCGAATTCTGGATTGGCACGCATTTGTTGTTTGGAGGGCCCCGGCTTTGCACGGTTTCGACGTGATGTAACGCTCATCATATCAAAGTTGTCAGGATCGATCAGAGGAACAGGTGGGGCATCTGCAGGATCAACATAGAAGTCATCGTCGTCATCGTCATCGTCAAAGCCGCCGCCTCCGTTTCGTACTGAAGGTGTAGATGGGCCTCGACGAGATCGTGGAGGGGGACCTGCACCTTGACGCATGCGCATCTCCTGCTCTCGAAGAGCAAGTTCACGTTGTCTGAGCATTAATTCTCGCTCTCTCAAGGCAATCTCACCACCACCGCCAGCTGCAGCAGGATAGGGTGCTTCTCCGCCTTCGGGAATATCATCATACAAAACCAGGTGACTGAACTCTTCGAGATCATTACCTTCCAAAGACCCCCGCCTCGACTGATTCCGCGATTGAGGAACTCCGTTTGGTGGAGGTCGGCCAAAACCGTTTGGTGGCCCACCTGGTCCGCGCCGCATACCCTGTGGAGGACCCATAGGCGCTCCACGTCCTCTACCTCTCCCGGGTGGTCCTCCATTCATCATAGGTCTAGGAGGGGGTGCAGATGACATTCTCATAGGAGGAGCCATAGGAGACGGTATTGGTGCGAGGTTGGCCTCTTTCCTTTGCTGGTTGACAATGTTGAGATTGTGGAGGATTGGGTAAAGAGTCTCTATCCGAGGCACCTTCACGCCAACAAGCTGAGCAAGTTTTATAGGGGATCCGAGATAAGTCTCAACCTCCATCGGTCGCTTGGCGGCATAGTCTTGATACATAATGCTATTGACTTCGGAAGCTTTTGTCATATCCTCCATGATTTTTTCTTTGAAGTTTGGGGGGAATTCACAATGTTGTGCTTGGGCAAGAGTGACCAATTCGTCAAACAATTCAGATATCATCGACCTCACACCAACTTTTTCCAGTAAGGCAGCGTGCGAAGGTGTTTCGAAGATTACACTCAGTGGGTGAAATGCTATGGGTCTGAAAATAAGGATTAGCAAGCAATTCGACCTGGAAGAAACTTTCAAGATATTTTACCCAATCATCCTCTCAAACTGTTGTTGCATTATGTTTGGGGAAACATGACACTCGACTTGTCCACCGCTCAAGGTCATCGCCAATGCCTCAGCCATATCTCCTTGTATCGTGCTAGGCATCGAAGGGTTCTTTGTCGCCGGTCCAACCCATATCTCGGTGGAACCTTTATGTTCGAATTCGCTTGCTCCCAATTGCACTATCTCAGCACCCGAGACGAGTGATAGCACGACATTGCTCGGAAACCTCGATTCTAAATGGGCCTCGACGCCGAGTGTATTTGTAGTGTTGACTAATATGCATGTATGTTGTGGTGTGACGACCGACTCGATTACTGCCGCGAGATCGTATACATCTGGTAAGGCTTTTACGCAAAGCAGGACGTAATCGAAGGGGCCCTCTTTGTTACTTGCAGCTTCTTCCGGAGTGCGGACGACTAGATATCATACATCAGTATTCGCTTGTTTTTGCTAGCTGGAATTCGAATGTGGAAATCATACCATGCCGTGGCTTAAATCGTTCGTTGCCAAAAGACGTAGATCTATGGGAGGGTCAGTTGACTGCTGCACATGTATTTGACGTCTGGACGTACTTGAATGATATTCCGTATTGGTGTACAGCGTCAAATCCAGATTTCCACACCAATGTCACATCGCAAGCGTTGGTGGCTTGAAGCCTCCATGATAGGAAAGCAGAGACGGCATTTCCACCAACTGTGCACACACTGATTAGTTCATTGCCTCCCATTTTGATGACAGCGACGATATGAACAAATCTACAGAATCGCACACGGTGAACCACAACAACATAAGAAAAATGAAGATATTGGCGGGAGATGGGAGTTCAGCTAGCGTGATATAAAAGTGGAGTGGGAAATAAAGGACATTTGCATTAGACAAACCTGATAGAATTCTTAATCGGGGAGGAGTGGGTGCCATCTTGAGTCTTGACCAATGCTGGTCTAGTATTTGACCAAGTTTGAGATTAAGCAGCTCACTCTGCCGTCCCTCGTTCGATTTGATGTACCGAGTCAAACTGGGTAGCCAAAACTAATCGTAAAATTGGATTTGCTTTTTGCAGCTGGTATTATTGTATTTCCCCCTGTCTTGGTGCCAGAACTGAGGCGGCCTGGGTGGATATGGGAGGTGCTTCTAGTTCTGATCGTCCGAATGTTGCTGGTAAAACGAGCGTGAAGGCCTGAAGAGACCCTTTGTCTTTCTTTAGGTTGCGGGACGAGTCTTTTCGATGGGCCTGGGATTGGGTGGTGAAATTCAGGACCGTGAATAATTGGAGCGGACTGCTAAAACAGCAGGAAAAAAGAGTGTGGATTTTATTGATTATGGTGGATGCAGATGTGGATTGATCAGGAATCAGAATCCAGATGGGGTTTGAACTTTTTTTTTCTTCTCGGAAGTTGCGAATTTGCGAGGAATTAAACAAAAAACAGGGCGTAGCAGAAAAGGCGTTGGCGTCGTTTGCGATTTATCTGCGGAGAGTAATCAATATGAATTAGAGGTCTAACTTTAATAATAAACTTCATGTGCTACTACGTATGTAAGAAACGCGTCGGATTGGTCAACAGCTTACGGAACGTACTTGGGAGGTATTCTGGGTGGATGCGTTCAATGGGTTCCTTGACTTCCCTGACCGAATAATCCTTGGAATACGTGCGTGGATCATGGAGCATTGAAGAGGGAGAGGCACGCACAATGGATGTAGGTATGTACGGAGAACTGCGAGAGTCTGTCTGCTTGCCTGTCTGTCTGTCTGTCTGTCTGTCTCTGATATAGAAAGCACCGACAGCACCGCAGAAGAGAGCGAGGCAGGGAGAGGGCGAGGGCGAGGGTGAGAGAGCCAGAGCCAGAGACAGAGAATGAGAGAGAGAGAGAGAGAGAGACACACGGAGAGAGGCTGTTGACAAGAATGAAGGAAATCCAAGGATAAAAATTAAATAAATGAAATGGAAGTTTCCGACGCTGTTTTTGATTGCGCTGACAGAAGAGAACAAGTTGAACGAATGCGGGTGAATTTTGTTTGGGTTGTGTATTTATTTTTTGGCCTTTCCCTTCCCTTCCCTTGCTGAAACCTTGGAGACTTTCGCTCCTGCTGGATTGCTATTCCCCTTCGCTACTATTTTATGGTTCTGCTGCTGCTCTCCCTTGATAAGAAAATAAAGATGGATGTGCTGATGCCAAGATGCGTGGTTGAGGGACTTGGTGTGCGAGATAGATGGAAGGCTGTATATTTTCACAACGCCATGGAGATATGGCTCTCCGTACTGTCCAGGTGGCTGCTGAACTTATATCACAGTAATTTATCGATCACTGCAGTTGACGACGGGAGGGAGGGAAGTACACGGAAAGAAAAGCTAGAGAGGCTAGAAACGCAAAAGCAAATTTTGAGTTCTGAGATCTGAGTTCTAAGTTCTAAGTTCTAAGTTCTAAGTTCCAAGTTCCAGCGTTCCAGCGTTCCAGAGTTCCAAAGTTCCAAAGTTCTACGGTTCTAAAGTTCTAGCAAATTCTAATGAGCTGCAATTATAATTCTTATTGCAATACTTAGACACCTAGTGAGAGTCTCCCTATCTACCGGGTGCGTTTATTGGTAAAGTGTATGATGCAGACAGGTGCGTACCCGGGCAATATCAAACAGATCGCCCATATAAACTTTCCCAAGGAGAATCATCAGATGAATGTCAAATGTTGCTTTGATAATATAATATGAGATGAGAAATTCTAATAAAAAGGAGTTAGGACGCTGCAGCATTTACAGCGCAGGCAAATTATCTCGTATTCCGTCCCTTAATCATCGCAAAGTTTAATATCACAGTTGCAAATGTCTCAGCGAAGAAAGCCTCGATGAGACGGTGGCGATGGTGGTGATGGTGAAGGGGGGGTGGTGGCCTCTGCCCTACATGTATAGATAGATATATATATATATATACTTCGAGAAGTTCTCGACATGTTCATGGCTACCTGCCGGTACTAGGTATGTGCCAATGAATACCACCCGAGAACGGACTTGATGCAGATGCAACAGGATCCTTCCCGCCGCTGCTCTTTTTCTAGGAAGCAACCATGTTGGCGGATGTGAAGAGAAAGACCTGGAGGTGAGTACTTCCTATGTAAGTGTCAACCGCCTAGTACTGATGATGGTTGCTATTGTGCTGCCGTGCCACCGTGCCATCGTGCCATCGTGCCATCGTGCCATCGTCTATTGAAAAAAAAGAAGGAACAGCCAAATGCAAAGCACAGGATCAATCGATCTATTTGAGATTTGCATTGATAATCATTGATGTCTACCAACGTAATTGAAGATTTCCTTTTAGATATCAACTAAGTACGGGAGCCGGATGGGAAGAAACTACCAACACTTCCTCTATTGGGTGTCCCTCGAGCCCTTCCCTCCCACCGTCTTGTCCACTCCAAAACTACCCGCAAGCTATGAATGTAGCCGGCACTTCAAGCCGGCCTCGTCACAATTATCTATCTACTCTAGTACACATTAGTTTCTCTCCCCCAGCCGCGAAAGTGAGTAGCAAAGCTAAGAGTCGGCGCTTTGAGTGGCCGACTATTATTAGACGATGGGAATACAATCCGTTGGAAGTGTGAGCCCTTCTAGAACTGGAACCGTATACTGCACAAACCCCAAGGGCCTCCCTAGCACTAGGTGTATCTCAAGTATCTCAAAGTTGTCTTGCAAAAACTCAAAGCACCTGCGTGCAGCAAGGTCGGTAGCATCGAAAGAGATTATCGTGTAAGCGCCCGCAACAAATGCAGTAGAGCCCCTAATTCGACACTTGGGCTGTGTTTGGGTTCTGAAGGGGCGCAATATCAGGAAGAGATCCGTTATAGGCTGGGAGTAAAGCATACATACACCTGCTGCAGACTGGAGGAGATGACAATTGACACACTTATTACCTAGGTAGGGGAGGAGAGGAAGAAAGCTCCACGTCGGAAAGGCTGTCTCGAGGCTGTGCAAATAGATACCAAATTGCGGTTGCAGGGGGTCGCTCAACTACCACGTCGAATGGCAATAGCCAGAATCCTCGCAGAGAGTTGGTCTCTCATAATCATCCCATTCACGAGGTTCAAAAGCGAGTACGTGTCGTATCGTATCGAACGGGAGGACCTAGGCATTCTCCCAAGATTGGACAACACCCCACGATAATCACAATTGATGTCACAAAAATAATCTTCAATACCCGCAATATATGGCCCGTCCGCTTGCTCGCACACGTTCACCTTCCTTGTCAAATCCTTCCTTTTGACGGCCGTCTCTTATGCGTTGGCTCCCCTCCCCTCGCACACTCACGTACTATATCTCAACAACAGACTGACCACGAGATGTCGCGTTGACATCCGGGCGTATAGTGACTAGTCGTACCAAAGTTCAGAAATCCTTCACAGTTCGCTCTCACTCTCTCCATCTTCCGTTCTGCCTGGCAACAATGACAGCATGTGTCTCGAGCCCTCCAATGCTTACAGCAATTTATCAAAAGTTGGAATCTCCGGGTCAATAACTTATATGTTGATGGTAGGGGGGCACTGGGGGGCAATGATGATGAGATAATTGTCTGTGCGATGAAAAGAGCTGCGAGGATACTAAGAGAGCACGCACAGTGAGAAAAAACTATCGAAATCCTGGTCGACCTGAGCATGCAGGTATAATGAATGCAGCACAATGACAGGGTTCCATGGAAAGCCGGTATTCTCGTTGATAACGAAGTCCGCATTGGCTTGACACGCGTATTTCCTCTCGACCATTGTAGAAGAGCGGAAAGTTCGGATGTCCTGGATAGTTGGTCAGATTTCTGCACCATATGCATGCACAATTCAGTGTTGTATCGTGATACCTGTCCAATCGTACTATCCGCTGAGAACGATATGTATACAGAGTCGGCTGTAAAACTAATGTCTCGTCTTAGCAGCAGCAATCGAATGGTCCCCACAGGCTCCACGACAACAATCTTCCAAAAAAAGAATCATATCTCAGTACGAGACTGTGTTTAATGCAACCAGCTTGAAGTGATGGGTTCATAAAAAGGGAGGCTCCATAATACCCATAGTTCAGGAGATGGGGCTTTGAGGGAGCAGGAGATCAGAAGTTAGAAGCATGTGTACCTCTACTCTAGAACCTTTTTTCTCCATATATTTGACGCGTTCCGAAGCCATCGCCAATCCAAAGTTCGACTCAAGCCACTATAAACAAGCTTCGAGAGGAAAAGTGGAATGATTTCTCCGGCAACCCAGGAAGGCTACTTATCCACGCTCCCACGATGTATCGTTCCCCTTTTTATTTCTACGGATACGCATGGGTTATTGTGGATAAACATGTCGATCTGACTGACAGTCAGTCACTGACTGCTCGCCTAGGGCTGCCACAGCTTTGATGTCAACAGTTATGGGAGGGGACTCTGGTTTTTGAGCTAACCCAATCCTGTGGTCGCTTTACATGCACCTCTGAGGCTCGAAAGTCAATACAAGATATCGAAACCATGGTTGACGAAATAGGCAACAAGAAACAAAACAACAAAGGTCTTTCCTATTGGTTTCACTCTAGGCTTTGCATCTCAATCGGGCTCCCATTCATGTGCCCAGTCATTAATCTTGCAGATGTATATCCCATGGCCTAATTCTGAGGCCAAACAATCTTGAATGCATCGAGTCCGGCCAGTAAAACCATTCGATATGCGATCAATATGATATCAACAGCCAGTATTTTCAAGGTCCATACGAGATGGAATTCTAAAGTCAATGCTATTACATCAAAGTAGCTTTCCTTGTCTTGTAGCATGTTCGTTACAACTCAGCTCAAAAGACACGGAACGAGGCATATGTGCTCGCTTCCCAGGTACAACGGAAGGTTATTATGGAAGAAAACAATATCCCATTTATCTGGCCCAAGGCAATGTTGCCAAGATTATTCAAAAGCGGAGGCAATTTCACATCGAAGTTTTCCATTGGAGATCATGAACGAGCCCTCCGAAATTACCGTTACCTTTGTGACTCGGATTCAGACTCGGATTCGGACTTATAATGCATTCTGGGTAGGTCTGCATGGTAAGAAATAAGGTTCCATCATGTTTTCGTTGGCTTGTGTTGAAAATTGCTATGCTGCTCGCAATCTTATACTTATCTTATCTTTATGCTGATATCACTCACTGAATGTCATTCTTACTGTAGTACAGTATTTACTATGAATTATGGAAGCAAGGTTCCTCATTCTGACCACGGATTTTCAATCTCAATGCGAGATTCCGATCCCGTTCGTTCTCATTTAAGGCTTGCAAGGCAGGAATACTACCTCGCGGAAATCTTTCTTACCAAGAGGAGTGGCAAAGCAATGATACATTGATACACTTCACGTGCGTGCATGCATGCAAATTCACCGCATACTCCGTATATGTAGTATCTTGTCGTTTCAGCGTTTTAGCGTTTCGAAATACCCGCTCTATCTCAGCTATCTCAGCTGTCTCAACCTGTCGATTCAATGGTAGTATCCCGCTAGTCCACGAAAACTAAATGCTTTGTCAGGCACATTCCAAGATCCTTTGAAAATAACAGGAAATTTCGATCAATCTATATTTTCTGCCCACGAGCTAATTAAATCTCCGAGCGGATAATCTATCCTACGGTAAGAGAACCACCTATTGCTACAGCGGACAAAACGTTGAACGATAGAGGATGAGGAACGTATGGCTGTCGGTGATTTTGACAGGTTGCTTCAATGTAACGCTGAGTGGAGTAGGGCGCCTGAAAGGCAAGCCGCCTCCTCTTTGTTTATCCTGTGGCGCGCTTGGGGAAATGATTTTATTGGTCGTGCGACGACATGGTATATTTTCCAAATTTCTGGTATGGTTTTTTCGGTTGTTGTGATTGTAACGATTCCACTTCTCGATGTGAGACTTGGATGGAAGTCAATGGGGTGTTGTGTGGAGAACAAGTATTTAAAATCAAACAGTAAGATTGGAGTGTCTGATACTTTCTCCTTTAAAATCAATACGTGCCTTGAAATCAACATTTCCAATAGCTCGGGCTGTATGCAGCCCAACATTCAGAAGCTTTGTCAAATCAGAATATTCAAGCGATTTGAGATACCAAGTTCAATTCGAATATGGATCTGTTCTTTGGGCAGTGAAAGCTCACATCTACTCTGATTCTCTGAAATATTGGACACTCTGCTTTGATCCCATAATTTCGAGGTCTCTGGTATTGGATGGAGAGAGAATCAGATGCAGCGTTGTTTTATGGGCAGATAGAATATTTCCAATTACAAATATTATCTTGCATCATTACTCCTTTCTTTTCTATCTTTTAATCTCCTCTTCTTCCTGATGATGATGTAGCAGTATTTACTCTGTTCGCTTGAGGGATAGTACAATGAAGTGAAAGTCGATGTAGAGGAGAGGAGAGGAGAGGAGAGGAGAGGAGAGGAGAGGAGAGGAGGAGGAGAAGGACGAGAAACAGAGGTTTAAGAGGGGAAATGTATAAAAGTTATAAAGTATAGGGTAAAGGTGGATTAAAAGGAGAAGACAAAAACAACGTGTGCAAATAAACGAGAAAAGATAAATACGAATTTTTTTTTTGAATGGGACAAGGAAGATGTAAATGATGGGATATAGCCGAGAAAACTTTCGAATATCTATCGTCATAGAAGTGGAAAGAATACATGTAGATCGGGCGTGAGAAGATTGAGGGAGATTATTGTTTATCTGTTCTTCAGAGTTGAGATGTCTATGGTGGTGGCATGGCGTCTTGTGTTGAATTGCTTTTATGAATGCATTTTCACGAATCAAAATTGGCTTCTAGGTTTGGGATGTTTCCTACAAAGAAATATCTTTGTATGGTTACTAATTCTTAGTATCTCCTCGGCGCAACCTACTCCTGCCAGCACCCGTAAAAGTAATGTTCAGATCGCTTTACGCCTGGTGTATGTATGGGTTTATCGATCTCCTGCGACGTCAAGTCGGCTGTTGGATTGTTGGGTTCGCATGCCTTTGCTTTTGCGTCTGCGTCTGTCTCGATCTCTCGGTTTCTAGCTTAACTAGTTGACACTTCTTTGTGTTATCTTAGGGCGGGTCAGTATCTTGATGTATAATGAATACCCGAGTGCGGATTATAAACTTGGTCTTTCTTCTGTGTTGTGATATGTGATTGAGTCTGTTCTGTCTGTGTATCTATCTGGAAACTCGTGCTGCTCGTCGTCTTGTCTTGTCTACATCGTTATCTTGTCTTGCTTTTCAGCTTGGTGTGATATGATGTGAAGTGACGTATCGGTCTTCCAAATAGATCTAGGAGTTACCGCGGGCTAGATCAGCATCCTTTCTCTATGAGAAACTCGTGACTCGTGCATGCGTGTAGTCCTCCGTTTCCTGCAATGGGAAACGAGAAATGCGATCTCGTGCGCTAGACTAGACCCGCGATGCGTAGGTGGAATGTTCAGTCTTGGTCACGGCAATGGTATTTGCATGGATCGTGTAAATAGTCGAGGAGCGTCGGAATCATGCTCGTTTTTTTTTGTTTTCTTTTTTTTTGCTCCCGGTACGTACGTCCTGTCCTGTGGTAGCGAGCTGAGTCCCTGGATTCTTGATTTGGTTTGGAAAAGAATTATTGTTCAGTCTTGGGCTTCGAGCTTCGAGATATATGAAGCTGAATCGTTTCTTTTTTATTTCATTTCATTCTCGCTACGACTTGGACATGTCCCATCCAGTTTACTTGCTGACACCTTCTTTGCACTTTTCGGTAGGTTTATACTGTAGACCTGAAATAGCTCCTGGCAAAACCTCTAGAATAGTCCACTCTACGCTGTTGTTAGATCGTTCGGATCTGCTTGTAGATAGATAGATAGATAGTAGATACACCACAGCTATTCAAGCTCAACACAATCCGCCGTGCGACTCGTGACGAAGCGACATTGATCCGCAAAGCAGTAATAGTTGATCCACTAATTATCGCTGATGTAATTGTGTTTAAGATATTCGTGGGTTATTACACAACTGTGGATGTGGATGTGATAGGATGGATTGTGAGATTGCTCCAGCGCCTTTCTCATACATCTACAAAGCTGCAAGCGGGCTTTGTAAATTATTAATACGAATATGATTAATGTGGCAGCGGACTTGCTAATAGCGGTAAACAGAGATGATTTCTGTTTCGGGATCTAGTATTCATTCGGATTTTTGGGGCGGTGTGGAGGTATTAGATCTGGAAGATCGAGAGATTTCCGGAGAGAATTGGAATTGAAAAAATTGGGTAAGATGATCCGGAAGTGAGATACACGCACTGGTTGATGATGATGATGATGATGATCAAGCTGATAGATACCCTGAGAATGCAATGCGGTGGCTTGATTGCAAAGAGTAACATCATATCCTGACTCGATCTCTTGAGCGCTGAGCAGTGCTCCGCTGCGTGAACCCGAGAGGAAGACCGCGAGCCTGCCATGAAAGTGTCGAATAACACCTTATGCATCATTTTCGTGATCTTGGGAAAACTGAAAATCTGCAATTTCTAAACCATAAACGCAGAGTTGAGAGCAGGCACAAAGACGCCGATAAGCAGAGTAATAGTCAACAGCTTATTCATCAGGCCTGTCACTAGTCAGACCCGGGTCTAGAGCTTATTTCAGGTGTGGAGGACTTGCGAGGCGGATATTGCAATTGTGATTAAGAGATATTACTGTACGTTTCCGCAAAGTAGTCCGTAGAGATGTTTTTCGGTTGTTAGTGTGGTGTCGAGTTCTTCTTCGAAACGTCATTTTCATTATCAAGGTTCAGAACTACTTCCTCCTCCAGTTTTTGGTCTTTATTTCGGATTGACGACGTTAGCGTTGCTATTTACAAGGCGGCGATGTCATTTCCATCGACTTGCGAAGAAGTGAAACGTGTCCAGAAGAATTGAGTACAAGCATCTGGTCGGCATGGTTGAGCTACTCGACTTGGAAAACATGTTAGTCTGGAATGTGAGCTTACAGACAGAGTGCAGTTATAGTACCGGTGGGTGTAGCTAGTATGACAATTCTTTCTTGACGCTTCAAGAGACTATTGGGGGCAAGTAGCCGAGAGAATACGAGTTTAGCAGTTGATCGTTTGAGGGCGCGTGAAATATCGTCGAGGATTAGGATCGGTGGTCGGGAATCGATGGTGCGAGCAAAGGCCTGGATTCAGGGGTCTCATCATCATCAGCATCAGCATCGAGATTGAAAGTTTCATTATGTACTTGCAGCTTCTCATAACTCTTTGCTTCTTGTTGTCACCGAGTAAGCTCCCGTTATCACTACTGGTTTTAGCTTGCCAATGTCAAAGTCGAGCGCAGAAGCTTCAAGTACCTCTTATGCCATTCGTGATCATAATAATTAGCGTAGTAACTGCTTGTCAAAGGGCGCAGTTGGGAACCCAAGCATTCTGATGACAAAAAGTCATATTGTCTGTTCTTATATGGATGGTCCTACTAGAGAAAAGTTTCGTTTAATAAGGTATGAAGTAATGTAAACTTGCCACAGCCGAGCGGATCAATGGCGATATTGAGTGATGCAGTGGTGATGCGAAAGCTGTCATCATTTAAAACGCTTATTTGGGTTTTGATTGCTAGTGCTAATACCGAGAGGTTGTTGACTGAGATTGAGAAATTTTCAGTTCTTAATAGCTTCTTCTCCAATATTTCCAAGCTCCTTGTAACGGCTTATCTTTCGTCCATATCAAGAGCAATAGCAACCTATGTTATTGAAAGGTTGATATAGTCCTCGTGCTCACTCTACAGGAAAAAATCTTGAATATGAATGATGTTCGAAAGCCACTGCCCAACATCGGCGAGTTGAGGGTGAGGGCCATCAATGGCCCTTTAATAGAGCAGCTGGCGGTAAATACGTGTAAAGCGATGAAGCATCGATACCGTCTACTCACGCGGTTTAGAGGAACCCGTTCACAGAATCCACAGTCATTTTCTTTGCTGTTCCGATGCTATGATTTGCGTGAGAGATCATTCAAAGATATCGAATCTGTAACAATCGTTTCGCTGCAGCTACACGGCTGAGCTGCATATATTCTGTGGTGATGGATTGTAGACTAAGCATCTTGATACTTTTCAATTGTAGAAAAACCGTACTCATTTGGGCGACTCGTTCCTTCGATCGATGGCATCACCTTTGAGAATGTGCCGCTTGTTTGGTAAAAAGAACGGCCATTAGACAGCAGGCTTTGAAAGATACGAGCACATGTTCTTTTATGGTACAATAATGATTCACCAAGAGCGATAAAAAAGGCGAAGATAAATGCAATCCCGACCATTCGTTAGATGAAGTTTAGAAAACATGCGACAGCGGGAATTTCTATGAAAGACTCGTACAATTTTATGATCAGATTATTGGGAAACTTTCAAAGCTCAAGATCTGTTAATCTACAATGTTTATTATGAGCTGAGATGTGTGTTGTAGTAGTAAATCTCTTGGATCACTAAAAATCTGAAGTAGCTAGCTGGGAGAGGATTAAACATACATAAGCAATGTAAGTGAATAGAGAGATGATGGTGGTGATGCTATCTCTACAAAGAATGTTCGTTCAAGCCATGGGATTACCTCAGGGTTTTGTTGAAATAGTGTGACCGCTCCAATACTTCTACGCTATCTAATGGCCGTTATATGCATGTCCATTTCTCAACTTTTGAAATCGAGAGAATCGAAACATTCGATCGAGCACGCCGAACAGGGGATTCGGCTCTCCCATTGTATTATAATAAATTGGGCTGCAACTCGTTGAGCCCAAACCTGGCTTCATTTCTAGTGGCCATCTGATCACATTGATGTAGATTTTAATCTGTAGAATAAAAATGACTGAATGGTACCGCTCAAGCATACACAAAGAGCTTGAGAGTTGGAGCTACGAGATGGTTGGTTTAATCTATTTTATTTACGGGATACCTCTAGGGACTTGTAGGGGCTTAGGATAGTGCGAAAGGTTGAGGATGAAAAGGGAGCCAAGGGTTGTGAGTGAAAGATTTGAAAGTGATGGAAGCGGAAATGAAACTTGACTCTTAGAGGCTTTCGAAGGTGACAGGGCGGGGAGGTATACGAGGTAGAGAAATGGAGATTGATAATTGAACCCCCAAAGTTGTTACAGGAATGTTTTAAAGTTGCTGCCGGGGCTCATAACTGGTAAATGCGAGAGTTGGTAGAGATTTGGAAGTTGGAAGTTGGAAGTTGGAAGTTGGAAGTTGGAAATTGAGATCTTAGGGTGAATATTCTGTGAAGAAAAGAAGTGTTTAATAGAGAATATTTTAGGAGGGGAAGGAAGAGTGGAAGGGTTCGAATTAAGGCGCATTGAACAAGCAATTCTATTTTTAAAGAATGAAATATAGATGTGCAGTAGATACACTTGACGTGTAAAATTCAAAGGACAGAAAGTTTGTTCTTTGAAAGTGCAGACAACCAATGAAATGCTAGTAATTTTACACTTTACCAAGTAATTTGGCACAACAGTTTCTCTATGGATGCATATTGGGAAAACATCTCAATTTTATTTCTCTTATAAATTTATTATGCACTTATTGCTACTAGGTATTCGAATGGATTGAATACCAAAACAATCAAATCCTCAACTTGTTCCCCTGAAATTACGCGAGTACACTGCACAGACTTCGGCAAGGCAACCAATTTGCAACCATATCTTTCCCTAAAAGTTTCTTGAATCACAGAATAAACACTGACAACACAACAAGCATAATTTGTGTTGTTATCAATTACAACCAGACTTACAACAATGGATAACAATCTCAACATCACAAGCATGTCGCAAATATCACCAGCTGCTGTTGAAGCCAGCACAGTGGAGAACAATGAAATGGCAGGCGCACCACAAGAATCATCAGTCATTACAACCACGGCAACAGAAAACAAAGATCAAAGTGCTGCTGCATCTTTGCAACCACCAGCTCCCTCCACAAGTACAGCAATGAGCAACACCACTCCCATGACTTCCACCGCCGCGATCATCCTACCACCAGCTGACATGGGCAGAGTATTGTTTCCTGAGCTTAGCCTTATGCTTTTCCATCAACTCCTCTCCATGACCCTTGCCGGCCTTCCTCCACCGCTCCTTTACGCCTTTCACGGTAGTCTCTGTTATTCCCACATTTATGCCGAATACAAAGACGTCAATTTTGTCCTTTCTGATGCTACAATGCCTCTTTTCCGAACCCTTACCATCCGGGGAGGAAAATTGCAGAAGATTCGCTATCTACAAATCCGCTCTGATAATTTCAAGTTCGTATAATTATTTCCTAAATCTCTCCAATCCACAGCCAGTACAATACTGATATTTTGAACACAGCGTAGGATCTTGGGACCCGAGAAGCAACAGTGGTTCCCGCCACCCCCTCAAAACCCACGTCTGTAAACTCCTTAACTCTTTCCATGAGATAAATTTTACTGCGGTTCAGCCGGCTCGCACACAGCACTCCACCAGCTCCGAATTGTTCGATGTCAACCTTAACATTGATTCTATACTACATGAGATTTGCCACATTGTAAACGCAAGCAATCAGACGCCTACATTTCGTGTGAAGTTTCTAGGTTATAATCCTGGAAATTTGATCGACCAGGAGAGATTGAATCACTATGTTGGGCGAGTAACTGCGAGATTGGCAGATAGAAACCGAACGTGGGCGCCAAGAAGAGAACTGATCGGGGACGGTGGAGTGGTTCATGATGGGATCGTTTGGATTTGGGAAATTGTTTAGGGAATAGAGAGGGGTGGGGCTGGGAATGATTCTCTTGACAACGAAAAAGGTCGATAGAGGGGAGTTGTCATAAATTTGGGTTGTCACTTCTGCTAGCTTAGGCATTCAAACGCTCAGATGTCTAGAGGTGTTCAGATATCCGGAGACTTAGACGTTTGGATAGGCTCAAGCATTCAACCTAGCTTGAAGGCTGAGATGATTCCAAGAGCAGAAATTTCAGGTCTATGAAATACACAGGCAATTGAAAAAACGAAGATTCTCAGTGATGATATCAAGACTACCTCTTTCAATGTGATTTCATGTCACTGATGGAACGTAAAATACAGCACAAATACATATCAAAGAAAAAAACTTTTCGGTTGCACCTAATATCTTTGCTAACTTGCTTTCCTTCCCAGCCTGTGAAATTTAACCACAACCATACCATTTATTGCTACCCTCTAGCCATCAGCATCAAGGCACAATTTATCTCATAATCCTCATGACTAGAGGACGACCCCCCAAATAAACAAATGGCGAAGGAAAAAATTCCGTGAAAACAATCATAATTTTCTTGCATTGCAATGACTTCTCGAAATGACACAACTTAGATAAACAATCGGTGCCGTGATCGCCGAAATGTGAAAAAAGGAGAGATTATCGTTTGATCAGCATAAAAGGTATCAAGCATTTAATCAGTCTTGGTGTAAGCGGCGGAATCGACACCTCCCTCAGGGTACTCTCTGTTATAGATCATTAGTATTGAAAAACGAAAACTGAAGTGAGATTTGGGGGTTACTTACGGGAGTGCAACTTCGAATCTCTTCTCAACAGCCTTCAGAACCTCTTGGTCTGCCTCATTGCTGACGAATGAGATAGCAAGACCCTTGGTTCCGAAACGACCAGCACGTCCAACACGATGAAGGTACGAGTCTGCATCGGGTGGGAGATCGTAGTTAATAGCCAAGTTAATCTTGTTGACATCAATACCACGACCGAACACGTCCGTAGCAACACAGATACGCTTGTTGAAATCCTTGAAGTCGTTGAAACGTTTGATACTACTCATGTGTCAGTAATGTAAAATAACCGATGATACTATACGACGTACCGTTCCTCTTGACTGACACCAGAATGGATTGCAACTGATGGGAAGTTACACTCGCGCAAGAGCTTGTCAAGTTCAGTGGCTCTGACTGTGCTCTTGACGAAAATGATTACTTGGTTGAAGGAAAGCTCATCTAACAATTCATTGAGACGTCTATTCTTCTCTTTCTCCTCTAATTTGATGTAATATTGTTGAAGACCATAAAGGGTGAGCTTTGTCTCATTATCAATGTAGATTTCAAGAGGGTTCTGCATGAACTTCTTGCAGATAGGTCGAACCTCTTGAGAAAGAGTAGCACTGAACATCATGACTTGCTTTTGTGGTGGTGTGGCTCTGAAAATCTCCTGAACATCGCGACGCATATCTAAAACAATATCAACAGTGTGCACCTAGAAGGATTGCAATTGAACTTACCAATTTGATCCAACATCTTGTCACACTCATCAAGAACAAAAACCTTGACGCTGTTGAGGCGCAAGTACTTGTCACGAACAAGGGCGTTCAATCGACCTGGGGTACCGACGATGATGTGTGGGTGGGTCTCGGGATTCTTCAATACCTCAACATCCTTGCTAATAGGAACTCCACCGTAGAAAACACCAATCTTGACATCTGGCATGAAGTGACAGAATCGTTGATACTCATTTCGAATTTGGTAAGCCAATTCACGAGTGTGGCACATCACAAGGACGGATGTTTCACCGGCGACTACCTCAACTTGTTGTAGAGTTGTGAGGACGAAAACGGCGGTTTTACCGAGACCAGATTTGGCCTGGCATAGAACATCTGTACCAAGAATCGCTTGGGGAATACAGACTTGCTGAACTGTAGTGGTCGGACCGAAGTTAGATTAAGTGTCCAAATTTATAATCAGGTGCAAGAGATCGCAAGTCCGCCCATCTACGCAAAATACATCCACAACACAACACCCAGAATGCACAGATCGAAGTATAGGCCCGATATTTGCCTTGGAAGGCGCAAATCGTCAACTTTACACAAACGCAACAAAGGCGTCGGTTTGAGTCGATCCTGGAAGTCTCTAGGCATGCAATTCAAACGTATCTCCTACAATTTTGCCAGCAATTACATCGCCGCTTTCTTTCGAGATTCTCGCCTAACGCATATGTTTGCCATCCCTCCGAATCTTGTATCGGACCGGTAGAGACATCCCAGGATCGCTCGTAACTTGCTGAAGTTTTGACCAGAGAGTATTCATTTTTGCTTGCGAGATGGACGGACGCGCTGCGAGAAGGACAATGATGGAGTTTAGGGATGAAAGTTATGACTAACCCTCCGAAGGATGTTCGAATCCGCACCAGGAAATGGCTCGTAGAAGCTCCGGCTTCAATAAAAATTCGCGGAAACCAGTCGAATGGATACCAACATAACTGCCCTTCTTGGCCGCAGCTGCATTTCCAGACACGGTCAAATTTCCCGAATCACCCTTGACTCCTCCATTTGCGCCAGCAGCTGGTGCTGGTGCCTCTGTTGTTGCGAGCTCCTCATCAGAGTAATCGATCAAATCTTCTTCGGCGGCAGACATTTTGATGATATTTGTTTAGTTAAAAGGTTAGGATTGTTGTTGTTGAAAGATAAAGTCGATCGCGAAGGCCAATCTTAGTGGTCGTTGTTCTTGCTGAAAATTGTTAGGAGTAAATGAGGAATGACAAGAAGAGACAAATCAATTAAGAGATAGATCGTGATGATCCAAGTCGTGGGGAGAAGTACTGAGATGGATGGAGGTAGAGGTGTTGAAAGAAAGATGGGTGAGCGCGACTAAGGGATTGCTTTGTCGGCGCGGCTTCAATTCGCCGCTAAGCATTGTATCACGTGTGTTACTGGCTCAGCTTAGGAAAAAGAGCTTTGACTGATTGGCAGGCATCATTCGAGTTAGTCAGCATCTCCAAGCTGCAATAATCATAACTAGTCGAAATGTAAAATTCATTTACCACTCCTCATTTCATACATACTATTGAATTTCGAAACTCTGATATTTGATTTCATATACTGTTTCACTCTACTGCATACCTAGATATATCAAGATCAACAATCTCTTGAGCTCCAGAAAAACTTGCCAAATCAGCTTTGAGCTTTTCAGCATTTCTTTTGGCAACATATTCGACATCAATCTTGGGGTCCTACTCACAATGGCAAAGTCACAGGCTACTAAAGGAGCATCTAAAGGAGCATCTAAAGTACCAAACAAAGTCTTGTACAGTAGGATATCATATCTATATCAAGCGGCGACCTATCTGGCTGTACAAGACAAAGAAAGTCAAGAACAATCGGCCAAGGGAACCGCACTAGACTCATCAATGGAGGATGCCATGAAAGATGAGCCAAAGGATGTAGCAAATATCACAGAGGGACCACATCAATCTCTCTCTCGTAGATTAATCACGGATCTACGCTCAGTCTCATTGAAAGGATTAATGCGAATGTCTCCTGATATGAAGCATTCTATCTGTAAAAATTGTCAAACTCTGTTGCTGGAAGGTACCACGTGTACTGCTAAAATTGAAAACCAAAGCAAGGGTGGAAAGAAGTCCTGGGCTGATGTCCTGGTTCGAACGTGTCATACTTGTGGGCTGGAAAAAAGATTCCCGCTGGCAACAGAGAGGCAACCAAGGAGACCAAGAAGATCCGTCCAAGAAGCTAAAAATAGTGCAACTTGAACACGAACGCACGGATTTCGCGGCGATCGAGAGCCCATCAGCCAAAAGAAGCCTTGCCCTCGAAATCTTCATTATCATCATTAGACTCCCACGACTCAGCGCCTTACAAGCTTGCCCCACACCACAGAGTCACGAAGACCATTCATTTCGATGCGGTGACTATGGCATTTACGGTGAAGGGTTTTCTTATGACTTCAACACTGGAGTACACATCGGTATTCGACAAGCGAGCCTATTGTAAGCAGATGACATTCTCCTCATTCGTATCATTCACCTCTAACAACGTAGTAATATGTAGCCATTCTAGAACGAGCTGTTGACATACCGGAGCTGTAAGGCCATGTAGAAAGCTTATGATATTCGGGTTCTTCTCTATGAGAGGTAAAATACTTTTACCCACTCACCAAAGAAGATACTCTACTTTCTGCAAATATTCTTTTAAGTTCGATACCCTTATTCACGAATGGTATTTCAAATTATCGGGATAGGTCATCACAGAATCTATCAATTACTATTCAAGAGGGCACTCTTCTTATCAAAGCGAGATTTGGAAGCTTGGATGCTCATCATATTCGGTGCTGCTCAACCACTCTGTAAACTCTTCCAGGCCGAGTGCGAATACTAGTGTTAAGTTAATCGGAGGAAATGTTGCTTAATGCCAAGTTACATCAAATATCGACCTTCGTAAGTGAGAGCCAACTCCTATCGCTGGCTCTGTTTTCCCGTGTTCATTGTCGATATGAGCAAATATAGTGGAGGTAGAAATTTGGCTACTTCAATGTCGATGTAAGAATGTCTAGAAGAGAATCGCGTGGCAGTCAGCGCGGCCTTACGTTTTGAAAAGGTCATTGTTTGGGATTGAGGGAGCCAATGAGGTATGATGGTTTGTGGTTGGGCTGAAAAATGGAGTATGGTTGTTTGACGATATGTTGAACAGTAGGGGCCGAATGGCAAAAGCGGAGACATGGGATCAATTCAAGGTCCAGTAAGCCTAGGAAGCTTGGAAATTGGCCGATCAAGTAGTGAGAGTTCAATCGAGAGCAATGAAAATTCACCTAGATACAGTGCTCTATGACTACAAACATATTCCATAGTCTGGTGACCTGCGTGAATATTCCAACTCCAAACCTGCATGAAAACCTCGTAGGGAATACCCACTTCAGGACGACTGTCTAATCAAAACTGAGTTCACAGTTTAATTGACAGGTATCTAGTAATTATACTAATCCAAACCACAGTTTAATTAGTCTGATACTATGGCTAATAATACATCTCAGCCACCACTTCTTGAACATTCTCAAAATTTCACAAGACAGCTCATAACCCACGATAAAACGATAGAAACTGCACTTTTCAATCACCAGGCCTCAAGATTAAACTAGCACATTCTCCAGTAACCAAGACCAACTTATCATTTGGCCCCAACACTTTCTCTAGATACCATATTTAGAAGAGTTATGCTGGAAATGGAATGAAGATTCGGTTGTGCAATGTAAGATTACACATATCATTGTGAATAATCTACTATACTAGATAGAACCATGCGAGCAATTGCTAGGCTAGATAGTAGGAAAAAATCACACTAGGAAGGAAGTTCACATTCATGACCCAGCCTGCTGATAACTTGATAGGGGTTATAGAAAGTACTTCAAATACCGTTTGACTTTCAAGAAATTCGAAAGCAAGGAAATGGTGGTAGGTCCAAAGGATTGAATTAAAATCATAAATTCATATATATTCATTAAACAGCTTGCATCTCAGCTATTAATGCCCTCTATACAATCGGAACGTTTTTAGCTCGGTAGTCATACCACAACGGACTCGTTCTCTTTTGTTGAAAGCCCACTAGACTCTGCTGTAGATCCTCGATTGCACTCGCATACTTCACCAAACTTGCCTCACTCCAAGCAGTCCCCATTAATGCCAACCCAAATGGCATTCCATCCACTGGGCTTACGCCTGCTGGTAAAGTAACCATTGGATACCCTGCTTGGGCCGCAATTTGATAAGTTTGTCCCACATCGGGCGGTACCAATAATGCGGTAAGTTGAGTACCGTTGTTGTAAAGGGCTGCATCTATTCCATCTTCACGGGTAGTGCGGTGACAGAAATTGAGGGCTTCCCAGTATGTTTCGTTCATGATACCGCCAGTAGCGAGGGAAGCTAAAAACCCATCTTGTCCTGATTTAAAGGCAGGATGAACGCCTGGAAGACCACCTTCGGATCCAACGTTGTCAATATTGTACTGAACAATATCTTCAACGGTGCGAATATCAGTATTGTTGAGATCTGCGAGATATTTCACAATGTCGTTGTAGAAGTCAACTGCTACATATGTGTACTCGGATTCGTTGGGATATCCACGAGTCGTGCCATAGTCCCAATCCCAACCATCTTGAGAAATAATGGTCTGCCAGTAAGGGAGTTCAGTGCCATTAATTATCGTAGCACCGGCGGCTTCTATCTCGGAAACAAGGCTGAGAAGTTGGGACTGTTGGTCCGAATCGGCAAATTTCCAAAAACTTAGCCAAGGTAGCCCAAAAACTGCGCCTTGGAGAGCGGTCTTGTTGCTAAGATATTGAGAGTAGCCACCGGCTGGTGCATCTTGCACAAGCGTATAGTTGTCACGGGCGTCGGGGCCGTAAATTCCGTCAAGGCAGTAGGTAGCATCTCGGACAGATTTGGCGAAACATCCAACGGTATCTTGATTATGAGATTCGGGAATGACACTAGAAAAATGTTAATATGATAAACGGCTATAGAGATGGTGCACTAAGAATATCCAATAGTCGAAACTACAGTCTGTTCGAAGACGATCTGGTTATCTGAACATGTTCAATATTCAAAATGGGCTCTCAGATCAATAATCTCTCATTGCAGGACTGGAGAACCGTTAAAAAATCCTGATAGCAAAGCAGACTTACCCGTCACGTGAAGTAAGGCCAACAGTTGGTTTGAAACCGACGACACCATTTCGCTCGGCTGGGTTGATTACGCTTCCATCGGTCTCAGTACCAAGTGCAAAAGTAATAAGGTTCGCGCCAACAGCCGAAGCACTACCCGATGAGCTGCCTCCGGGAGTAGTGGTTAAATTGTATGGCGATCGACACTGACCACCCCGGGCCGAATAACCTTCGGAATATGAGTTCGAGCGCATATCGGCCCATTCACTGAGAGTACTATGTCCCATTAGAATGGCCCCAGATTCGCGAAGCCGTTTCACGACATGAGCATCACGAGGGACGATGGAACCGAGCAACATCCAAGAACCAGCAGTAGTTTCTAATTTGTCCTTGGTAGCAATATTCTGGCACCTGTTAGTAGGACCGCGAAGGAATCTGTTGCCTCAAACTTACATCTTTCACTAGAAACGGTATGCCATGTAATGGTCCGCGGATTTTACCTAATTTACGTTCATGATCGAGCGCAGAAGCTATTTGTATGAATTCAGGATTGATTTGCATTACAGTTCTATCAACATTATCAACCATCGGTGCATGAAGCATGACGCCAGAAATCGATGCAAATGTTACTCACCTGATATATTCGTCTGTTTGGTAAATCCTCTCCAAATAACACATAACAATTTGCACTGACGTTAATGTCCTATTTGACAAGGCCGATTGCAATTGATCAATCGAAGCCTCCTCTAACTTGAATCCATTGCATAATGGCATGGGAAATTGACCACTGTCTGCTAGACTGCCATTTTGAAGAATAGGAAAATCATATGGAGAAGGGTCCTCTAAGAGCTGGGTTTCAACAATGTCGGTGATATTAGAGACAGGCTTCTGGTACTTCGGACTCGGACTACCGATTGTCGAGGAAATCAACGTAGTCGCTGTAACAAATGCTTTGATGAGCACCATAGTGTGCTGGCAATGTCGAGAGAGCAGGAATCGATGCAAGAACAGAGAAAGCAAGACTTAGGGAATGAAAACATTATGTACTGACGACTATCAGCTATACCGATAAGGGATGCGTATGCTCTCCCATCAAGAGGGGAAATATCACCCACCTTTGGAGAGTTGCAGATACACCTGCATATCTCCATCTCAGCACTCATGCAAGCCAAGACATGGGTAGCAGATCATTTCTGCTGGGTATAACCATCAAATATCACAAATATTCATCATAGATCCTCCACTCCATTACCGGTGAAGTGGCCGGGCGATGCCGGTTCATTGTAGATAAAGAACGTCGGTGTGAATTTGTGATTTATACTTTGAAAGCAAAAGTGGGAAGAAGATAAGAAAGAGTGAAAGAGATCCGTTTGTAAAGAAAGATCTCGTGCGTTTGACAAATGGAAACTTGCAGCTGGCCACCGGGAGACGGAAGTCACGTATCACGGAGAAACCTTATCAGGCTACCGATCCGTGTCCCATAATGTGTTTACATTAGCTAGGTGTAGGTGCGTCTTTGATTCAACAGATTTATTATTGTATGGAGCATGGAGAATGGTGAAGAGGGAAACCGTTTTGTGTATAAAGAATGACAATTTCAGAATCCGTCTGCAATTGAATCTAACATCGATGCTGTCCTTACTTATTAGGTAATCGTGTTGTCTGAAAATATGTCAGCCATACATAGCATAATGACGTTGTTGATTGGCTCCCCACGAACAGCCACAATATCAACATCACACTCATTGTTCTTCGAGATTGTGACATTCGACATTTCAAAGCACCATCTTCCTGCCTACCACTCACTAAACTTCTCCCAACAGTCTTAACAAGAATTGATATATAGTTTGAGCCACCATGAAGGCGGCTATCGCTATTCCGGTCACTCTGGCTATGGTGTATAGAGCTGGATCGCACAAAAGTTTAACTCCTGCCGGCATTGTTGCAGCTGTTTTCACAGCTGCCGCACACGCTTTACATCCTTGGAATTTGCCCTTTGCGCTTTTGATCATATTCTATCTCATTGGCACAAGAGTTACTAAGGTTCGTTACTTCTTTGTAAGCTCATCTACTGTTCTGACGAATCTAGGTCAAACATGATGTCAAGGCTAAGCTAACGGTGCAATCTACCGGGTCTGCTGGAGGCGAAGGAGCTCGTACTCATACGCAAGGTACGAGAATACCTCCTCTATTCCAATGCTAAAACTAACGTGTGTAGTTATTTCGAATTCTGCCGTTGCCTCTGTTCTTACCCTTATGCACGCATATCAACTACACAAACGAGAGAACGAACCAGATTCGTCTAACGGCGCATGCTACACATGGGGTGGTGATCTTCTTGTAGTGGGAATAATAGCAAATTACGCAGTTGTTGCGGCGGACACATTTAGCTCGGAACTTGGAATTCTATCTTCAGCCCACCCACGGCTTATTACATCCCCGACTCTGCGAAAAGTACCACCGGGAACAAATGGAGGTGTTACGGTTTGGGGTCTTGTGGCAGGTCTACTTGGTTCTCTTATCATAGTTACTGTTTCTATGGCTCTGGTACCATTCTGTAGCCCTAAAGAATTTGCGGAAAGTGGATGGTCCTTCTTACAGCGACAACGATTTACCTATGCGTTGACCATTTGGGGAGCTCTTGGCAGTGTGGTGGATAGCTTCTTAGGCGGTTGGTTCCAGATGAGCGTTGTGGATACAAGGACTGGACGTATCGTAGAAGGACAAGGTGGAAAACGCGTATTGGTAGTTGCGGGTGATCCTATCGGTCTGCACCAGGGAAAGAGCAACCAGCCCGATGCTTCCAATACTCCACTTAAGTCCAGTCTCAAGCCTGGCCACCCAAGTCGAATCATTGAGAACGGATATTTAAACATCCTTGATAATAATGAGGTCAATTTTCTTTGGGCACTGACTATGAGCTTGGGAGCTATGGGTATTGCAAGTTGGGTATGGAATGTCCCATTTTCAAGCATTTATACATTTTAAGGGACGGTGTGCCTACGGTTATGATCAAAACCAGCTGTAATAATGTACGCATAGATTCTAGATGAATGATATTTAATAAAAAAAATTACAAAATTTCAATGCTTCATAGCAGGTTATGGCAATAGGAGTATCCACAAGTGTGGTTTAAGTATTAACGTGCCTCTAAGTTAACTATATAATCATTAAATGTACAGAACAATCAAAATCCACTATTTCCATTGAGGTAGGTATTTTTCTTGGTAAGAAAATAAAACTAAAGATATATCAAAATCCCAGAACCGTCGCCCAGGCACGATTCTATGCCGCATCACCTTGCAAGGCTGTATTTTCAGCAACTATCTGTTCGCAGTAGATTCTCAACTCTTCAATCTGTGCATCTCTTCTTTCCACTCGAGCTGTCAAACTTACTACGTCGGCATCTGCACCTTCGAGTTCTTTGATACGTTGTACACTCTCAGCCAGTCGAGCAACAAGGTACTGGATATGCAGAGCTGCATCTGTAGTAGGCCGACTCATGCCACTGGGTTTCCCTCCTTGAAATCCTTCAGCATTTTTGACCGAGTCAGCGGAGGAAGCGGCGCTCGAATCTGGGTTTTCAGGTTTGCTCTTTCGTTGTGGCCTTGGAGGAATAGGAGGTGGCCTTGGAGGGGCTGGAGGTGGCTGTCCTTCCGAATCAGAACTGGATGGCGGTAGTGGTGGGAGATTGAAGTGCGGATGGGGAGCTGGAAGAGCTGGAAGAGCTGGATCCGCAGCGGAAGGTCCGGCTGCTCGATGAACGACTGGTCGTCGAGGGCTTTCAGGCTCAGAATCTATTGGGAAGAATGAAAACAGAGCTTTCTGCTCGGTAGTCAAGTGATTGTAATCGAAATCACTAAAGTCAATACCATCCCAAATTTGTTGTTGTCTCGGCGATAAGATACCGACGTATAAATCAGGCCTGTGTATACCACGACGTACAGGCGCCAAAGCTGTTTTTGGTTTCGTCCCTGCCTTCAATTTTTTCGCTTCTTTCTTCGCTTTCTTTGCCGCTTTCCTTGCTTCTTTCCTCGCTTTCTTAGCTTCTTTCTTTGCTTTCTTTGCTTCTTCCACATCTTTCGGAGGAGCGCGAAAAGATGGTGGTGCAGGTCCGAATCCTAGAGCTTCTCTATATCCGCTCCTTCCCTTTGGACAATCAACCCCCTTTTCACACTGCGTAATCCATTGATCCACGATATCTTGCTCCGAATCATTCAAATGCTTGGATTCCTTGATGGTATTGAAACTTGCGAGAGCTTTAGCTGTGTCACCGTCATAATATGCAGCAATAGCGACCAAGTTCGATATTTCTACAATCACCTTCTCATCGCCGACTTCTTCGGCCTGAAGTCTAGCTTGTTCCACTGCTGCTAACACTCTCTTCATATCACCTTTGGTCCTACCGTTTAAGGCTCGTTGAAGAATCGTGAAACCCATCAACATCTGAATAGTTTGAGCACTAGCTTTTGCCTGTTGTTGGTTGAGTTGACGCTTTTCCTCTTCTGCTTCTGCGCTAGTTCCAGCAACGCTCTTTTGTACCTTCTTCCTTTCTTCCTCGAGCACATTCACTTGTGCAGAGAGTGCACTGTTTTGTTCCGTAAGTTCTTTGATTTTCTCGGCATAAACCCGCTCACGTTCAGCAGCATCCCCAGTAGCGTCAATTGGCTTTGTGGCTGCGTTTTCCAGTTCGAGCTTAAGTTCATCTGTGGTTTCCTGAAGCAACTTATTTTCCGCTGTTATGTCATTGACTAAATCTTCAGCCTGTTGAATAATTTCTGCCAGCTCTTCAATTTGCTTCCCGTGATCCTCAATTTTCTCGTCGAGGAATGCTTCTCGCTTGCGCCATTCTACTTCCTGCTCTTCGAAATAATGAACCCTGATTTGGTTATACTCCAATTCTTTCTGGGTTGGAGGAACTGGTGGTGCTGGTAGTTGCAGGCTCCTTAAACGAGCGATCTCGAGCTGGGTTGCACCGTTTTCCTCATTTAGATGACGAATCATTTCGGCATCTTCCGTTCTCATTTCATTTAATCGGCCAATCTCAGTTGCGGATTTTTCCACTTGTTTCGTTACATCTTGAATCAATGTGGCTTTTGTCGCTACCTCTCTCTTCAGTCGTTCGTTTTCATCTCCAACTTTCTTTGTATCTTGCGTCAACTCCTGGAGACTTGCCGTAGCCTTCTTTAACTCTTCCGTTAGACGTTTAATCTCATCCGCATTCGCTCCATCGCCGAGTTTTTTCATTCGGGCCTCTTCGAGCTCCTTCAATAGCTCCTCTACGCGTTTTTGAACAACGGCGTTTGCACTTTGACTAGCTTCCAGCTGCTTCTTGAGCTCTTTTGATTGATCTGCATCTAGATTCTTTTGCAAGGTTTCCAGTTGTTTCTTGAACTCCACATTCTCCTTCAATAGCTCCTCTACGCGTTTTTGAACAACGGCGTTTGCACTTTGACTAGTTTCTAGCTGCTTCCTGAGCTCTTTTGATTGATCTGTATCTAGATTCTTTTGCAAGGTTTCCAGTTGTTTCTTGAACTCCACATTCTCCTTCAATAGCCCTTCTACGCGTTTTTGAACAATGGCGTTTGCACTTTGACTAGTTTCCAGCTGTTTCTTGAGCTCCACATTCTCCTTTAATATGGTCTCACGAACTGTTGTTCTTAAGGTATTGATAGTTTCCTCAAACTCAGTGGCTTTCTCCTTAGACTGATTAAGTGCCTCATTCAGTTGATTAATTTGGATTTTTAGCTGAAGAACTTGAGCGCCAAGAGTCTGCCTGTCGAGTGTTAAATTGTGCTCTCTTTGAATTTGCAATTGTTCTTCGTCCTCAAATTGCTTGACCTTTTTTTGTAACTCGATAATATTGGTTTCCAAATGATCTCTCGCCTTTTCTTTCCGCTCTGATTCTAGAGCTGCATCTAGATATCTCACTTGTGAGCTCTCCAATTTTCGAATCTTTCCGTTCAAGTCAGCGATTGTCTCTCCCAATTTAACTGCTTCCTTCTTGAGTCGTTTTTTCTCTTCCTCCAGACGCTGTACTGTGACTTTAAGGTTTTCATCCGCGTGATACCCGGCCTTTTCCAATTCATTTTTGTGTTTTTCCTCTTCCAAGTCTTTCTCCAACTTCTTGATCGTCTCATCCTTTTCGAGAGCCTGTTTTTGTAGTGTTTGAATTTCTGCATCCTTCTCTTTATTTGTATCTTTGGCAGCAGCTTCGTCTCTCTTCTTTTTATCAGCCTCTCTGCGTTTAGACAAGGCATCAAGCTCTTCGTTGAGTAAGCGAATTTTGACATCTTTATCATGCAAGGCCTTTGCATGTTTTTCATCCTCCTTTTCTTTGTCCTCTTGATTCTTTTTGTCGCGCATCTCTTTTGTGGCCGCATCAACTTTAGCCATAGCCTCTTCATGCTCTTTTTCGAGTTTTGCATTACGCGTTTCCATCTCCAGTTTTTCGGCCTCCGCCTGTCTTACTTGGTCTTGGAGTGCCATCAATTCAGCCACATACTTGTCGCCTTCTTTTCCCCTGATCTTTAGTTCGGCCTCGAGCTTTTTGGCCTTCTCTTTCCACTGCTCGATTGTTAGTCCTCCGGGTGCTTCTCCATGTGGCAAATTCATTTTCTTCGCCTGTTGGTATTATTAGTACTGGTCTTACATCAAAATTCCACCGGGGTGCTCAAATATTGTTTGGATTAGAAATAAAACTTGAACTCACGCCCTCCTCCATCAATATTCTGATTTCCTCAATTTGTTCCGGGGTAAATTTTCCATTTTCCAAATCGGCTTTCATCATCTTCTCCGCCTCAGCCCAACTCGCAAAGTATTCGGCCGTGGTTTCTTGTGCAGATTTCTCAGCTAGGCCTGGCCCAGGTTGATCGACAGTGGGCGTACCTCGTATTGTTTCTGCTGTCTTGGAGGGCTTTGGTTTATTGTCATCTTTGGACCCGGGCTTTCCCCCTTCTCCCTCTGCGGGCGGCATAGGTGGCTCAAAGCCTGGGGCCCACTCATTATCCTGAATCAACCCAATTAGAAACATCTTTGGAAGCTATGGATATGAGTATGGAGCAGTACTTACGTCACCTGGTGGTGGCACCGCTGCCATTGTGACTAATTTCGATAGCTTTAATTGGTAAGGTAAGGGTAGCTGGGGTTTTCACAGCCCAATATATCTAACCTTGTAGTTGATATCGAGTATAGAGATATATCGTGGACCTAAATCATAGATCAATATACAAAAAGGTCTTTATGAGAAACTCGGTTCATTGTTTTTGACGCATCCGGCATTTTTAATTATTTTTTCTAGACTCAATCACAAAGAGATGATACTAGTCTGCCAATACACTAGGAGTCTCATTGAAATAAAACATACTATAGCTTCTGAAGAAATGGGACAATAGGCGTAGAGTTCCTCATGCACATCCGCTTCGAGCCTCGCTTGATGTCTTGCACTATTACATTCTCAGATGTCAACGTCAAATGAATCTCGGCAATGCCCAAAGAACTGTTGACAATAAATCCATATCATAGAAGAACGATATATTATGTAACAGTGGTATCACGATTCTACCCTAACCACAAACTCACAAACCCACAACAAAAAATCCCTCGATCCACCTTCAAACACGCACTTTCCTCCCCCTCCTCTCCTCATCAATCTTCATCTGAGCCTCCCTCATCAACCCCTCCACCTTCCCACCCCACCCCCTAACATTAACCCCCCTCACCAACGCAATCCTCGCCTCCCTCCACCGCTTCATCCCCATAAAACACAATCCTCGATACAGATAACATTTACTAATCTCATAGAAAAGGTTCTGTTCCTCTGCAAGAAATGAAGCATTTTCCACGTGTCCGAGAGCTCGTTCGTACTCGGAATTTGCGAGGAGTGCACAACATCGGATGAGTTCGGTATTGATGTATCCCTTGAAGATTCGGTTGTTTATTTTAAGTGATTCTCTGGCTCGTTGAGCAGCTGCGGAATCTTGATGGTGGCGAGAAGGTATGGAGCCATAAGTTGTTCCTGGAACCTGTGGGATAGGATGTTCTCTGCTGGGAAGCTTTGATTTTATGTTTGGTCGCTCCATTTGATTTCTAGAGAGAGTTAGAATGGAAGGTGAATACCAAGAATTACCATGGAGTCGATGTGAATTTGAAATTGTCCGCACGAGGCCCATATCATGATTTTAGTGGTGTTAATGACCCAGCGCAGAGGTGTATAACATACCTAAACCATCGATCTATCCACATAAGCCTTGCACACCAATTATCTTCCACTCCTACTCAAGAACCTCTTTGTGAGCTCAAGATCCAACAAAGAAGCTGGCGGAAAGTACAAAAGCCTTGCAATTTCGGACTAGTTAGCTAAAATTTCCGGCTTTGATTCTTCTTAATCAATCGTCGCGTGCATTATCTTCCAGCAAAGTTTCCTATCCCAAAGCAGTTTTGATACAACTTTGGTTTGATAATGAAAAGTGTTGTCTTGTCATATTTTGCTAGGGATCTATCACATGTGTAGTCAAAGAACAGATAACCCTGGCTGAGACAAATCATGGCGAACAAAGAAACGCGAAATGAAGTGCTACCGCCAGAAATGCATTGGTGTAACTGAGATAAAGAGCTGAAAGTGAGTTGGTTTGATCTTGTCTGAGATGAAAGAAGATTGTAGAAGGATTCTGGAATATTGATGGTAGCTGATATGGAAAATTGAACTTCTTTTGGCGGTGCACTGATTCAATTTCAATATTGGAACCGAATCAACGTGCCAGGTTCTTGATCGTCGAATCTGCTTGATACGTTGAATTTGCTTCATACGTTGAATACTTATAGCATTTATTCAAGAAGCATGATTGAAACTCATAAGATATATTGGGTCAAAAAATAGTAATAGAGTATTTGTTTAACTATTTCGATATTCTACCGAAGCACTTATCCAGTAGGCCTCTATGCATTAAACAAATTCCATTCTACCACGAAATCCCGTAATATTGTTACGGGCATCAAAAATGACGACACCAGTGATATGTCTTTAATGTTCAGCGAGAATTTGCGGAAAATCATGATCCATGAATAATGATCTACCACAGGTGTGTGGATGCTAGTAAGGCCAGAGCCCAAAAGACCTAACATCATTGCTAAACCATACTTAGCCGGCCAGACATAGGCTGGAAAACATAAATCATTGGTCTTGATCGTGAATTGACAAGAAACGTTCGCTTTAACTACCATAGCAATTTAACCTTCATTTGGCTAGACGGCACCAGCTCGAATGAGCATATCCACGATCGTTTGGTTACCCCTCTTTACAGCTTCCCGGATTGCGATTTCCGGATTTAAACTCCCCTGCCAATACCGTCTCCATGACTTAGCAGCTGGAGCATTAACATCAGCTTCGAGATCAATCAACTGCTTGACCATATACTCATTGCCATCTCTTACAGCTTCCTGTAAAGGCGTGCCACGATTGTCATCAGCCGGGACATTTACATCAGCTCCAGCTAGTAGCAATATATTCACGATAGTTTGATTACCCCTCTTTACAGCTTCCCGAATTGCGATGTCGGGATTACCGCCATTATCCATCCGAAAAGGACCCAATCCAGCAGCCGGAGCATCAATATCAACGCCGAGATCAATCAACTGTTTGACCATATACTCATTGCCATTTCTTACAGCTTCTTGCAAAGGTGTGCCACAATTTTTGTTGGCCGGGACTTTGACATCAGCTCCAGCTAGTAGCAACATATCCACAATAGTTTGATCTCCATATTTTACAGCTTCTTGAATTGCAACTCCAGGATGAGTGTAAATATATGGCGCCGAGTTTATTGGGGCGTTGATTTCAGCACCAAGTTGAATCAACTGTATAATGATCGATTCATTCCCTCTCTTGATAGCCTCTTGAAGAGCTGTCCCAGAACGATAATTACCGGAAGCATTGACTTCTGCCCCCTTTTCGATTAACAAATCGATTATTGCTTTATCTCTTCTCTTGACAGCCTCTTGAAGTGCTGTCCCAGAATAATTACTACCGGAAGCATTGATCTCCGCTCCCTTCTCAATCAACAATTCGATTATTGCTTTATCTCCTCCCTTGACAGCCTCTTGAAGAGCTGTCCCAGAACGATTAATAGCGGAAGCATTGATCTCCGCTCCCTTCTCAATCAACAAATCGATTAATGCTTTATCGTTTATTTTAACAGCCGCTTGAAGAACTGTCTCTCCATAGCTGGTGGAAGCACTGGGGTTGGCTCCAGCTTCAAGCAATAAAGCAACAACTTCTTTGTTTCCTCGTTTTGTGGCTATGTACAAGGCTGTACCCCTCGAACAAGGGAAATCAACGTGAGCCCCCGCTTCAAGTAACGTGGTAACTATTGCCAATTCGCCACGCCTAGAAGCCTTGTGCAGAGGTGTTACCCAACTTCCACTGTTTTGGTAATTTGGATTTGCCCCCTTTCCAATGAGAAAACGAACCATATCATCATTGCCGCTAGCAACCGCCTCTAGAAGCATTGTCCGAATTTCCCCCGTGCCGGATCCGATTTTGGGTTGGATTGCTTCCTCAAACAATGTGTCCATGATGGGAATATCTCTATGCATAGCAGCAAGCCCAAGCGCGCGAAAATAGTCCCACAGACCTAATTGAGTATTTCTCTGGAGGATTGAGACAACAAGCTGATGTTCTCCATTACTTGCAGCCTTTCCGAGGGCATATCTCAAGTGGTACCGATTGATATCTGAGTGTTGTATTAGGATAATCTCCGCTATAGCATGGTGCCCATTTTTAATTGCTAATTTGATATATTTTTTCAGACCAACGGTCTTGACCCAATCATGATACTCGTCAGATGTTGATTTTGTGATGCCTGACCGTTCATTCGAAGTAGAGCCCATTGGCGAGCCATCACTCAAACTGAGCTGCATTTGAATCCCAAGTATTTCTTGTGCAAGATCTCGATGCCCATTACGGCACGCTTCGCACATTGGATCTTCATCATTATTATCTCGATCATATAGACTCATTCCCGCAGCTATGAGCTCTCGGAAGATTTGAGAATACCCGCCTCTAGCGGCATCATGAAGTGCAGATCTTCCATCTGTGTCCTTGGCATTGTGTTCAATAATCGTATTGAGAAGGAGTTTGACAATTTTCAAATGGCCCTTAAACGCAGCTATATGCAGTGCGGTTTTACCGGTATCAGTGGTCTCCATGACATCTCCCCCTCCGTGCAGTAACAACTTGAGTGAAGTAATATTTCCATCTTGCACAAGTTTCAAGATAGTCAGACTTTTGTCCAACTCCTTACGATTTTGAATCGCTTCATCGTAAGCATCCTGTAAGCTTGCTGCATTGCAATTGTCTTCTTCGTCAGTGGTAGCTACCTTTGAATGCATTTTTCTCATATGCCTCAATAAATTGTCTTTCCGTAGGGATCCTTTGAAGTCACATTCAGGCCACTTGCACATGAATCGTGGATTCACACTTCCATGCTTGCCTTCATGGCGTCGTAGATCGCTGCGCAAAGCAAACCCACTTTGGCATACAATACATTTGTATGGGCGAATATGAGTGTTTCGATGACGACTAGAGTGAATTAATTAGCGACATCGAGCTATCGCTATTGAAAAGATGTAGAGTATAAGGATAATCACTTCAAAAATCCTTTAGTAGGCAGGGACTGTGGACAGAATTCGCACCCAAACGTGCCTGGAACCCGAAAATTGGTGGTGCTAGATATCATCGTTGTATTCTCGAACACGCAGATAAGGAAGGAACTGATTCCTGGCTCAAAAATTATATATAGCACCAAAAATAATGAAATAGAAAGCCAAGAAAGAGCATGCGATCGGGGTGAAAGTATCAATTTTGAGAATCAGCAATGACAGGGATTTCATGCACAAACTCGGTGTGTAGAAGAGAGTCTGTAGTGTGGTAAGATTTTACTTTCCTACCGGTGAAATACTTATAGAGGGATGCTCCCCCTCTCTGAATTTTTGAATTTCGTAAGAATCCGACCAATCAAGTCTGAGAATTCTAGTGCAACGTGTTTTGCTTGCCTCAATATACCGCCCTACATCGCCCCATCATTTCATTGGCCGCCCGAAACCTGCAGTACTACGCAAATATGTCGACCACAACCAACGAGAAGCAGTCGTAAGTTTTTTTTTTTGAAACTAACGCAAGTATGCCTCCTCCAGATGTTGCAAATCAGTGGAAGAAAGTTGGGAATTTCGGTTCGAACTCAGCCCCAGCGAGGTCCCTGTTGATAATTTGGGAGCTTCTTTGAATTATCCCGCTGCAAGTTGTCACTCCTTTGCAAATACGACCGAAAATGTGCTTTGTGGCAATGACGAAACTTTCGCCATTCTTAATTGGAACGGCGATGTGAGAGCCGACCAGACAGCGTTACTTTCTACTGAGTTCAACCACGCAGATATTCCAAATTGGAATTACAATTCAACAGGCGACATAGCAAACACTTCCTTGGACCCGTTCATGAACTGCCAGAGTTTTACATCATTTGAGCAGAACACGGCCTCTAGTAACGATGGGTATTTTCAGGGTCTACTCGATGGAATCGATATGGGCATCAATATCAACTGGCAAGAAATGAATGACCTCGCGTTGGCACCGACAGAACAAGGGTTCATTTCCGGAGAAGTTGATGCGAACATTGTCCTCATTGGGCAACAAGCTACGCCTCCGGCTCCCGTCATTGGACCCTTCGCCAATCATGTCGCCCCTGCCCCTCGTTCTGCGTGCAACTCCATTGGCTGTGGAAAAACTTTTGGACGCCAAAGTGACTGCAATCGTCACATGAGGAAGCATGGAGCTCTAGAGTATTCTTGCCCAGCACTCGGATGTGGCAAGGAATTTTATCGTCGCGATAAATTGGTGGAACATGCTCGACGTAATCACCAGTTACAGTTGTAACTCAGCAAGATTCTTTTTCTGCGGAGTTATAGTCACAGATATGAGCCAGATAGTGAGATTCTCGAGGGCTTCTCTTCATTGCTTTCATTTCGATAGATATTGCATGTTTTTCTGTCTGGATTAATGTTGTCGAGCATGTTGATTTTGGGGAGGGGGGAGTGCGATTGACGGCGGGTCGCAATGCTTACTTGGTTTCATTCTTTTCATACACTTTGGTTCGAGGAAGAGGTTTTGCATAGTCAGTCGTTTGCGCAGCTGTTTTTAATTTCCTTAATCTTTCCTTAGTTAGATATTGACTATCAACATTCGCGGATGAAAGCCAACCTTCAAATACTCACGTGACATGTATTTGTTTTTTCCTGACTTGTACCCAGCGTTATAAGTCCCAACTGTGACTTGAAATTGAAGCTGAGAATGCACCAAATGTGATAGTAGACATGTTCTCATGAGGCTCGAGTGAGGTTCATCGGAATTTCCACTATAACACGTGACTAAACGGACTTGAAGATTGTTTCCAGCCGACCCCAAGATTTTGTCCGCACCGCACACTCAACATTCCGAAATTTTACCTCCTTCAGCACGACCACCAAGAATCCGAGCAAGCTACCGAAGTTTCATGTAATATGAGCCCAAAGTTTTGATCTTTCCACCATCATCGGGTGACCAATCGCAGATTGACGACACATTTTGTGGCTGAGAGGTTTTCCAGCATGGCATGACATGCATAGGTGAGCTCTTTGTGAGCAGGGCAGGTAGGGCAAGTAGGTCAAGTAGGGCGTCAAATCACGAGCAGTTTGTGGTGAACCAATACTATTGATGACTCGCGCAGGCATCACAATTATCACAAGCATCGCTGGCAATCCAATTGCCTTTCCAGAACCAGAGAAAGCAAATGGATCCTTTTGCTAAAAATAACGCAAAGGTTCATCTCATAGGCACATTTCATCTCTTCTTCACGCTGGTAGGGCGGTAGGGCGATAGGTACTCGAGATCAAGAGCGTCAAGAAACATCTCAAACATTCGTCCAATCAGCACGACACACCAAAGGCGCGTACATTTCTTAGGACGGATTTCCACTTCCACACCCTGCACTCCCTGTTGAATAGTCGCGGACGGTGGAAATTCTCCACTACACCAAAAATCAGGGGCAACATGGGGGCTTCATATGAAGTAATTCCGAGATCGTTTCTACGAATCAATATTCAATGTTTTTCGATAAAGACGCTAGGGCAAGGTCGTTAAAGCTCCACATTTCTAATATATTCACAACAATTTTCATCTCCACGTAACCAATTCATCCAGAACTCCCGGCGTTATGTCCAAATATGCTCGGAAAGAGGGACTCTACCCTGGATCTATACTAAGAATCTAAGATAAAGTGATCTCGAATCTTTAACCCCAGTCATTTTGGTTTGTTTCATGGCATCGCATTGGGTTTAGGGACTATTGACCTCCACTTTAGAACAGGCCCTCATATAAGGAAAATGGCTTCAACGTCTCGAAATGTCTTTTTGAGCCCCCCAGTCATCAAAGTTGGTACTGGATGGGTTGTGGCTTTGCGAAAAAGGAACTCGTAGTACCTTGTTCAAAAGGTTGTTGTCGCCCACAACAATCCATTGTTTTCTCATTTTTTTGCTTAAGACATACTCTCATCATTCTTTCTGAGAGAAAGTCAATTTTCTTTTCAATTCCTCGACGTTGTTACGTCTAGTCACTCATTATTTTTCTTCTTCATTTAATCCCTTAATTATGATTCAGCGAATCGTTTCCACTGCCACTTTGGCGCTTGCTTTCATTGGTGAAGTTTCCGCGACGAATAAGTATACGTTAGTCGATGATTATGCAGGAACCAATTTTTTTGATATGTTCGATTTTTATACGGTACGTACAATATCCTGTCGATGACTAGATGGAAGCAAAGAGATTGTCGGGGCGAGTATTCGAATGGCTTGTTATCGGAAGAATTTTACATGTTTAGCAATTTTGGAAAATGAATTTGTCTGATATATTGACCATAGGGAGCCGACCCAACAACCGGATTCGTTTCATATACCTCTAAAGAAGTAGCCGAAAATGCAAACAGCGAGCTTGGTGTAGCCTTGACAAAGGTCGAAAATGGACAAGCTTATATGGGTGTGGACTACGTTAATGTGGTCACCACTGGCCGGCCCAGTGTTAGGATACAAAGTAAAGAGTCCTATACTCATGGCTTGATTATTGCCGACCTCGCGCATATGCCGGCTAGTATTTGCGGTACCTGGCCAGCGTTCTGGACCGTCAACACTACCAATTACCCACGATATGGAGAGATAGATATTCTTGAAAATATCAACGAGAATACTGTCAGCTTGCAAACACTTCATACCGAAGAAGGATGCTATATTTCCGGTAACCAATACTCAACTCAATTAAAAGATAACGTCACAACATACAACTGTGATGATTCTGCCAGCTCAAGCATATTTGGAGCCCAAGAGGGTAACTCTGCATGCTCTGGTACTAACCCCGACCCAAATTCTTACGGAACGACATTCAACAGCAACGGGGGTGGTGTATATGCTATGCAATGGACTAGCGATGTTATCAGAATGTGGAACTTTGGGCCTGATGCGATTCCAGCCGATATAACTGCTGGTACACCAGATCCATCCACTTGGGATCTTCCTGCCTTTACTACCGAAGGAGGAGTATGTAACATTGATGGATTATTTGCCAACCACCACATCATTTTCGATACAACGTTCTGTGGAGTATATGCTGGAAAAACTAAATTCTGGCAAGAGACAACTTGTTATGACGCAGAAAAATATCCTACCTGTGATAGTTATGTTGGAGCAAACCCAGCAGCATACAAGGAAGCTTATTGGCTCATCAACAGTGTTAAGGTTTACCAAAATGATACCTTGGCCGCTACTAGCGCTGCTGCGTAAGTATTTGAAAATCCGGAGAATTAGTGTATACTAATCAAAAATAGTGCTTCATCTACGTCGGCTGCTATCGTTGCTACTTCAACCAAAATCTCGACTACTGCTAGCCCAGTAATGAGCTCAACTGCTCGAGCCGAATCTCTTTTGGGTGTCGCGACATCCGAAGCCGCATCGATCGCCTCCGTTGTCCCCTCTAGTTCATCATCCTCTGCAGCATGTGTCTCCACAGGTGCCCTCCTTTCTGGTCAGACCGCTTGCCCGGCATCTTCTGTAGAGGCATCTTCTACCGCAAGCATCATTGCTTCAGTATCATCTGTTGCTATAATTATTCCCACGACAGCTCCAGTGGAGGCATCATCTACAGTCAATGTCATTGCCTCAGTATCTTCTGTTCAAGAATCCTCCGCTGCTATCATTGTCCCTTCAGCATCTTCTATTGAGCAATCCTCGGTCGCCGGCGTCCTTACAACTGCTTCAGTCCCATACCCCCACACTACCTCTACCATTTACGGAACAAACACACGCACTGACGAGCTTGGATCTGTTGTAACCGAGACTGTTATTCTTTCAACTACCATTTGCCCAATCACTGCTGCCGAGGGGGAAGCCACCCCTTCACCATCCAGCGCAAACGTCGATTCGACGACAACTATTCAAAGTACTATCACAAGCGTTAAGTCGGCCGCTACAATCTATAGCACCGTTACACTTCCAGGTGAAGATTCCTCTGCTATTATTGTAGCCACTAGCGATATTGTACAAACAACTGTCCCAGCTGCTTACACAACCCAAGTATCTGAGCCCGCATATGCTTGGAGTACTGTCACTACCGAGGGAACTAGCACTGTCGTTCCTGTTGGTTCAAGCCCAAGTGTTCCAGCATCTGCTGAGAGTGATAGTTCTGTACCGACTGCTTCAGCTGGAGCTAGCTCTGGTGAGACCACTAGCGTATCTTCCGCAGCATGTGTACCCTCTGGTGGTGCTCTTTTATCTGGCCAGACAGCTTGCCCAGAGACACCCGTTGCCTCGACCGGTGCTCTCTCAGGCGAGGTTACTAGCATTGTTTCTTCGGTCGCTAACCCTACCCCAGCTGTGTCTTCTGCCGCATGTGTCGCTTCTGGTGCTCTTCTTTCCGGTGAAACAGCTTGCCCAGAAACTCCACTTAAGGCTGTAAGCTCCAGCGCGGCCACTTCCGCTCAACCATCCACTACATCAGTAGCCAACACTCCAATTCCAACTGACGCCTCGATCGTCCTCTCAACCGCAACCGTGGTACCCATGCAATCTGCCCCTGCTCCAGCCGCCACATCTGCCGAAGGTATCAGCACCCCTCAATCATCCAGCGTAGTCGGCCAAGCTGGAACTACCAGCCCAATAATCTTTACCCCAACCTACGCAACCACCTCATTCGTCACAAAGCCCACATCCGCATCCACCAACTCTACCTCTACGCAAACCATTACCTCAAGTAGTGTATCGATAACAGGTACTGGTATCCTTATCGACACTTCTACACTTGGAAGCACCGAAACTTTCACATTCGCCATGCCAAGCATCTATAGCGCGACTGGAACCAGCGATGCTAGTGCTGTCACTGCTTACCCTTATTTGGACTCTGGAGTCTCAAAGGTCAGTGTTCGGGGAAGTATTATGGCTGCTATGGGGGTTATGGCTTTGCTATTGGTGGTTTAAATTTTTTGAATTTGAGATTCTTTGATACCTATGGGGACGATGTGGCTTGGTGTAATTTTGGCGGGCATTTTGTATATAATTTGAGATAAATACCTGGATACAGAAAGATGGAGTGTATATTTATATAGGACAATGAGAAGAAATCTCTTGTTATTTGGTTAATTTTTGACTACTTGACTTGATTATTTGGTTCTGGCATTCATAGCATGCTGACAGGGCACTGGGTAAGTGGAAGAAATGACCGGTCGAAATTGATTGGAATTTCAGATCATTGCCCTATCTCAAATCGAACAAAAAGCCCTCAGTATTCCAATTCGATATGGACAACAAGAATTCAATATTCCAATTCTAAGCAAGCGAGCCGCCAGCCCTCATTAATTCAACGCAACACGAGCAACAAACCACCAATATTTCAATCCCAAATAAACAATCAATCTTCTATCTCATCTCAATCTAAACATCAAAAAAAATAAACACCAAACCATTCCATTCCATTCCCATTTATCTTCTATCCATACACACCCAACATCAACATCAAATCAAGCACTTCTAACTATTCCAAAACAAGCCGTTTCACACAAAGTAAAAAAATCATTAATTTATTAGAGTTTAAAATTTTACGAAAATCGCCGCTAGATGGCGTGGATAGCTGAGCCACACACAATCTTTCAGATACGCTTCCTTGCGGGTTGAAATAAAAGTACGTGGGTGTGGATGTGGCGCGTGGGTTTGCGGGGGCACGGACGTTTGGGGTGAAGTGGAGTTTTTTATGCGAAAGATTCACTTTATGGGTTGGGGAGGGTTTTGTGTTTGGTTTTTTGTGCGATTTTGTGATGGTGTAATTGTGGTGTTTGGGGTACTTGGGGGATATTTGGGGATTGTGGAGGAGGAGGAGGAGGAGGAGGAGGAGGAGGAGGAGGAGGAGGATGGGGATGGGGATGGGGATGCTGGAGATGTTTTTTTTTTATGTGTTTTCGTGTTTACCAAGTGGTTTACTCGAGTGGTTTCTTGTGCTAGCTTTCGAGTGAATGGATTGGCGGTCGGTTATGAGTATGACTGGAGTGGAAAACCATGGTATGATTCCTAGTAGTATGGAGGCATATCATCTATGGTAAACTGCATGGAAAATTCAAGCAAATCAACACTCTGGTAGTCTCTATGTTGAGGTGTTGGATTTGGAGTTCGTGGTAGAACATTGTGTGCGGTGATTGGAGATCCTCCCTAGTATGGTGATTGTAGGAAACAATCGAACATCTCCAAATTATCGCGCATTAACATTCTTTTTCTGTTTGAATTCAATTGTCATTTCTATCTCTACTTGATCAACTTAAGAAAACTCATTCGTTTGTAGATTTGTGGTATCTCATGGGATTCCATGATTTGGGTACTAGATGTCATTTCCACCACCAATCATTTTGCTTGTTCGGACGACATATCCTACAAAAGTTTACTGATACCTTATTCTGCAGGACAACTGTAGATCTGGGATCTACATCTCCTGAATCGTTGTGCAGTATTCAAATTCTTTCATTGTCGTTCTGGTCGCCTTCCTTTTCAAGTAAGTTCTGACGTGATTGTTTTCGTGGATAGCCAGCGCCTTCATCAATTTTTCGTCAGATCAAGGTTTGCCCACAACTTGCAAAATTCTTTCTATCAACATTAGAGAGGCATATATACCCTTCATCTCCATAGTCTAGCCTGTAGTGTTTAATTTGTATCATCGAGGGCAATTCAATCAACCGCACTGGAATAAAATGGGGTTTAACAATCGATGACCTCACTGGCCGCTTGATCCAAACTCCCCTGCCGTTTAGACCATGCGGATATCTTAATCTTGCTCCAGCCACATGTGCAATCTGTTCAGTCTGTCACTTACATAGGATCAGCCGTCAGATTTGAATCTTGACATTTCCAGCTTTTGACTCTTGCTGTGTTCTCATTTATGATTTCTTAATAACATCATGGCTACCTGGCATTAATGCTTTCGCACTGGCGATTCTACCTCGTTCCCACTTCTTTTGAGTGCGACCCCGCTTCACAGGAACGGAACCACCCGCAGCAATCCCCGTAGCAGTGCCTCAAGGGACAGTACCTCCAGTGAAATTACCTCCAGCGACAGTGCCTCCAGCAACAGCGTTGCCAGTTTTTGTTGATTCCTGAGGATCGAGTTCGTTTTCGCTTGCAGGTTCATCTTCCCAGGGACCGCCAAAATTTAGATCTGAGTCTTTGCTATTGACTTGTTAGCTCTCGATGCCTCTCAGATCTCGAACAAGGTTCGTCGTTTACCCGGCACAGACTGGGCATACGTCGGTCTTGTTTGACTTGATGTGATAGCGGCGGAACTTTCGTTTCTTGCAGTTCACAAGCACTCTATCTATGTTCTCTGGAAGTTTCATTTTTTCAACTACTTCAGGACAGGGCCCGAAGTATTTGGCTGTCCGATGTGGTCCGGTGTCATCTTGACAATTTTGATACGTAGTCTTGATGTAACAACACATGATTGGCACCTTGTGGATTGTGATGGGGGAAGCTCGATATGGATGCGATTACTTTTCAGTAAAAGTACATGATATGTCCTTCCATAATTGGGATGATATACTAAACGGTCCACAAAGAACATATTCCTGTCAATAGTAAGAAGTGAGATGAAAGATAAAAGCATACATGATTGAAGGGAGCTTATCATGTATCTCAAGCAAGAAGGCCATCATAAAGATTCATGATATCTCATTGTAAGTGTGAAGCACTTAAGAGTATAGATTCTTTTGTCTGTGTATAGATTTTGTCTTCATACGAAAGGAATCTTGTCACAAAGCTTGATTTGAAAGGTCTGCATTAAGAATTCATAACACGCTCATGTATGCTACAGCATGACGTTTGGGCTCCTTTTGGAAACCTTCATAGCAGTCTCTGATTGTTCTGAAAGTAGTATTGGGCGGATCAGATTTGGAAAATGGTTGTTGAAAGTATTCGTTCCTTTCTGCAAGGGCTATGGAGACAATGAAACGCGGCGGGAAGACCATAGGCACCTTCTCGGCTAATTAGTCCTTTGAAAGAATTAGTGCAAAAATGTGTTGTGCAATACCCCTTATCACAATCGCTTCTTTTTCTTGTGATGCAAAATAAAGTCTAGCAAACTACTGGTGTTTCCATTGTATGTTGTATATCCAATGCTCAAATGCATACATAGCTTTGTTTTTAGATGTGGAATGTGCAAGGAATCTTGGAAGATTCTGGCACCAAAATTGCCGCTGATGAATCTCACTGATAGTATAATTTTCTTCACAATAAAGAAGGCAGGCCAGTGGAACGGATGTAACATTAAATAAAATACATATTCTACCATTCTGATCGGCAATTATGATGATAGAATCATACAATTCAAGATTTCTATTTAGACCAAAAGCTGCGGAGTATAAAACAATTTTATTCTAAATATCAAAATAACCTGTAAATTTCAAAAAAAAAAAACATTTACTTTAAAGGTATGAGAATAAACGATGATCATGTCAACTTAATTGTTGTTTGTTTTGCTTCAAAAAAGGCTTTTGTATCTTCTCAAACATCAAAAATTCCTACTCGGCAAAAAAGATTCATGTCTAGGCTACTACGTTCAATCAGTAAAGTACTGAACCACGTCGAAGTATGGCTATCTAGGTCCTCTAACATCGTTCCAACAAGGAGACAGCATATTGGGAAGCTTTCAGTGACATGTCGCTCAACGGTACTTGGAAGAATGTCCAGATTGAGGAAGTTTCCAGAATAGTAAATACCAGGATCCCGGGCGAAACTGAGTCTTGGAGCTTTGGTTGACCCTTCTGGGTCAGCGCTAAGATATGAAATCTTTGCCAAAACTAACAACCCCCGAAGCTCAAGAAACGCAGACCCCATGTTCTTTGAAGAATCAGTGGCTAGCCATGGGACGTTAGTACTGACCAGTGAGAAACACTGGTGTGGAGTGAAAGTACCCTCGTCCATCGCGGGAAAATTTATCGTATCACCATCTACCAGAACTGGCGATGCCCATGACCAGGTCGGTGCCCAGTGGCTATCAACTCTCGGATTCCGTACACTAGTTTCGTAAATTCTTTCTCGATTGGCTTTTTTCTCTCGGATACCCCATAAAAGACTCCTGGATATATCTGCTTCCCAAATCCCAGCTAGATAGGCGGTTTTCAAGCGATCTTGAAAGATCATCGCAATCCCAGATAGAGCAACCAATCTGTCTTTTGAATAACTGAGTGTCAAAGCCGTGTATTCTTTGACAACCCTGAACCATTGATCGATAACTTCCCAGTCTTCAGATCTGTAAAGATCTGAAAACTCTTTATTGGCATTGGCACGTATCTTATCAAGTCCTGTGCATTCACATCGCAGAGCACTTTTGCATTCCATAATCATTTCTGTGGGGTGGAAATGGAGAGTACGAGATGATAGCTGCCTTTCTTGAAAGACCCATGCACGCGAAAGTAGGGGTGTCCTGATTGAGTCACCAATTTTGGATTGCTCATTTGGCAAGTGATATCTTTGGTGGCCTTTTTCGAAAGAAGGTCGAACAAACACAACTCCTGCCCTCGCGTGGTTGGTATTCTGACCAATCATGTAAGACTTTAGCGGTAGAGTTGTGGATCCACAATGCATCTTACGGGAATAGAAGCATCCACCCCTACTGTCGCAAGATCCGGTAGCTGCTATGTTCAGATAACTGTTCGAGTATACGCTAGCCATAAGAATTGCCTCTTTATCCCAATCATCATCACCGCCTTGAATAATACACAAACTATCGATCCAAATGTACCGAATTCCAAGTGCCCGAACTATTATAATGGCATCTTGAAAGGTCTTGGGTAAATTCTCCAATGGTATTTCCTTCTTGTGTGCATCAAAGTTGTCACGTGTAGTAGTCAGGGGCCGAGTCTTACCCCAACAATGGCTGAGAGTAATATACGGGAGATTTTTCTCGGATTCCAGTTTCATTTCGTCACTTTCCACCAAGACAACCGATCCTCTGTTCAAGGCCTTTCCCACAACGTCAAGTACTCTAGTAGGAACTCGCGATGATTTCCTACTTCCAGCACAGGCTCCGTGTTCATTGTCGCAATTTGATATCCACTTGCGTATTATGAGCATGCTTCTTTCAAGTGGACTATCGCTAGGTACTTCTTCAGCAGCTCCAATAATTAGGCGGGGACCGAAATCACTGGATGATATAAGATCTTCGGTATCTATCAATCGTTAGAAACGGATATCTATAAAGTACTTGGGGAGCTCAGACTTGAAAGTTTGTAAAATTCTAGGGCGATCGGCTCGTCCATCATTGAACCTCTGACTTCAACCTGTAGCGCACAACCTGTGCGGGATATGATACGACCTTGGTATGGCTGTGCGCTATCAAAGATATCCAGATTCTTGCTTATGATATGCAGCCCATCAATTAGTAACGAGCAATTAGCACAGCCTGAATTAGCCGCCCGCTGAAGCTGGCGGGACGTGAAAAATAGGCGGTATTCATCAGATAGATCTCCGGGGTTAATACGTATCGTCCATTTTCCAGCCAGAGGGTTGAAACTGTCTCCAGGGCGTATGTCAAAATGACAACAGAGCTCACAGCCTTGAGAATCCATGACGACTGGAGAAATTGCGGCAGTTGATATAGCTACGCAATATGAATTAAACTTAAACTCCTAGCAGTATCATTCGCAGATCGACTGTTTCGGGTATGATCACTCTCGGATGACATTAGATCTGAAAGAAAGTCTAAATAGTCCAAAGGAAGTTTTAACGACAGACATGAGCTGATTGTATTTCAAGTGTTACTGCATAAAAGCGAATCACGAGGAATTATCGAGGAAGGCTCTGCCAAATAAACACTTGTGTTACCTTTCTGTAACTATGTATTCATATAACTTAGAATCATGGTAGCTTACTCAATCATGGTGGAACAGGAAAATGAAATATGTGATGCAAGGCTCTGAGAATTCAAGAACGAAAAAATTGACATTTCACACTCCAGGCAAAACGGGTTCCATTCTCTGAGAAGTTCATAGTAACAGTTTTGTTATCAATATACTGTTCTTAGAATATCTCATTTCATTTCAGCCTGGTCTATAATGTGGAATGTCGCTTAAAAATGATTTTAGTCGGCGATCAAAAAGGGGGGCTGTCAAAGTGCCAGAAAGCTTGAACTGCCGCCAACCGCAGATGGTACTAGAATGCAACTTCCTTTTATGCAATTCATGTATGGCCCGGGATATGAATCCCCGAATAGATGCTGGAGGTCATTTCAGGAATACATTACCCGTTGATAGATAATACTTCGATTGACCAAAATCCGTGTTTGTTATAATGCAAGACTTCGCTTCTGGTTAAGTTGTCAAGGTTTGTGGCATGATATTCTTCTGTGATGAGACTGTTACTTTGGCTTTTGATTTATCTAGGTCACCAATCCTTTCTAAAGCTTGAAAGGCTACCAAGCAACACAACACTGCAAATCAAGGTTTTCATTGCAAAAATTACTGACCTTTGATGCTTCAAAGAAGGTTCTGAAAGTAGAGACACATTATTGACTGAAAAAAATTATTTTAGGCCCACTTTGTTTTCTTTGGGGATAACCTTTCTCCGGTTATACTATATAAGTTCACACCATCTCAGTATTTCATGAAGTCTGCCCACCATATAATTAGCACCAAACCTGGATCACAATGTGCTGTTATCTAGGAATGCGCTGGGAATCCTGCCCTGATGGCTATCGCGAGTGTCGCAGCGTTTTCAATTGCGCCTACGGTACTATGATGCATCCTTGTGGAGTAGCTTCCAATAATTTCGTCTACGTACAATCATTGACCGAGTGTCCTTGTCCAAACTGCAGGTTTCGGAGGTAAGATATAAGCGATGGGGTTTTCAAAGACGTCTCGATTAATTGGTGAGTAGTTACCAAATTGCCCGTTCTGCCAGTAGCCCGGGGGGACTGGGTGGAGATTCTGGAGGACGTGGAAATTCTGAGGCTGTAAGTTCTGAAAGTGAAGATTGTGGTTTTGGAGATGGGTGGGGTGGAGACTGTGATTGTAGACGTGGAGTTTTTGGGGGTACAGGCCGTAGGGTCTCGGGTAGTAGGGGAGGAACTGGAAGGGGAGGAGTTGGAAGGGGAGGAACTAGAAGGGGTGGAGTTGGAAGGGGTGGAGGCCGTGCAGGTAGAAGCTCATCCGATCCAGTCCGACAGAACCCAGAAACTTCTGAGCGACACGACGACAACAATAGGGGACAGAACAGCGGCCCCCACACATCTCAGACAGTCCAGGGTCCAAGTAGACAAGTCAACGGAACTCTAAACAGATGGAGTACTAGGGGCATGTTCAGTTTGTAATCATAGCCAAGCCACTGGTCAAATACATAGGGCAAAGGCGCTTTAGTGAAGATTATGGAGTACATAATTGAGGAAGGTATTTGATTGAATGATCGCTCCTATCATAACTGGTCTTACAGGTCCTGTAAGAAAAATGTGCTTGAGTGGGTGAATTCATAACATGTGAGCTTTGCTGAGCGGTATCCAAAAAGGTCAATCACAACTGACACGTCAATATCGAATTTTATGTGCTACGAAATCGATGCTCTGATAAATCCCAGTGATTCAACCATGACTTTGCTACAATGACCCACGGAGAACCCAGGGCAAAGTTATATATCTGTACAACATGAGATATATAGCCAATAAAAAAATCCTCCTTTCAGCTCGATGTAGAAGTCGGACAATTTGCCTTTGATTACAAGACACTGGAAGGCGCTGGCTCTTCAGATGACGCAGCATTTAAAGCATGTATGTCTCAAGAATTGCTGGTAAATTCTCGTGCTTGATACTTTTGTAATATCAAGTTCCCATTGAAATTTTGTAAATCTAGGTTGCAGAGGAACTCATTATATAACTCTTTCGTAGAATTGTCTTTAAGCCAAATGATATAAGACGGGGTAGCACAGCATCATGTTTGTGAGAATCACCAAACAGAAATCCCTATTCATGAAAGATGTGTTGGGAGTTCAAGAACGTATTCGCCGATTGCCCCGCCGACTGCTCGAAATGGAAGATGACCGAGGAGCATCCTGCCTATGGAGAGGTATGCCCTGAATTCGCACTTACAAAACAGCATTGCAAAAATCCAACTCAGGTCAGCGTTGCAGAAAAGGCAGGAAAATGTCCAGACCATGATCCTTTTAGCCAGCTCTGGCATATGTAATGTGGAAATTCTAGGTCGCAGGGACAGGCTTCAAGCATGAATCTTGTTTCTGGGGAGCCTGCAGAGACTCCAAACTCCAGCGATGCCCAGCTTCACTCTAGATCAGACCAGAACCCTCATTCTACTCATCAAATCGCAACGCAGACTGGTAGAGGTGGGTTAATATTTAATTACTCGCGTCGACAGCAGAGGGTTATTTGGAACAATCAAGCTTCGAATTTGATGTATCCGGATAATAATGGGGTCCCACCCTTGGGGACATATGATCGTTCCTCCCTGTCACCTGACCCGCCAGACCTAGTGGTAGTCTCATCCTCAGGAGACCAACAGACAAATATTCCACCGGCAAGTGCAGAGAATACACAGGGTGCATTTACAAACCACTGGTCAACATCTAATTATCCAAATCAAGGACATTCAAGTCAGGAAAATGTAAGAAGATTTAAACGTAATCCCTTCTACTTCGAGTAGATATCTGACAGACAAGTAGCGTCGAAATTCAGAGCCGTGGAGGGATCTTGCAAAGAATTGGGACAAAAGGTCTTGATTCGATAATTGGTTGAGGAGATATGTATAAGTGGTACCAATGAAGATGGCACCAATCGGGTTACTGAAATCGATCCCTACTCACACTGTCCAAGGGTAATCTCAACCGATGTCTTCTGAGAATCTACAGGAGAATAGAATGTCCACTGATGTTCCAGTCGAATGAAGACAATGAATGATCAATGCATTCTTTAATTTGAAAATGGTGTTAAATTGCAAGTTCCAATTCAAAGTCTGATATGATACTCTCGACCAAGGAATGGTGATTACCCCTTCATTGCTGTCGATTCCTGTGAAATGGGTCCGTGCACAACTACCAAAAGCTACTAAGATTCCGCAAAAGAATCCAAGTTTCTAACACCGAGCCCTCTTCCCTTACAGCATTCAAAGTTCGAAACGCCGACTACGGTCTAGTCAAAGAAGCTGACAAGAAATGTGGTGTTCAAACCATTCACAAATCTATCTCACAGCACACGCGTCCAACAGCTTACTTCCAGCTCCAGGTTTAGTTTTGACCAACAAGGAGTCTACCCGCTTTGGAAGGCATCGCGTGGGTCGGAAGTATCAAAGAGCAGGAGTGGGGCGGATAGGAGCGACGGCAAAGGTTTCGTCCGGAGTTATGCCTCAAGCCCAACCAATCAAGACTCAGCTCTGGGCCAGAAATCCGGGGTAGCCTGCCTCGGTGATCGACAAACGTCTAGGTAGCTTTACCGATGAAGACATCTACTATTGTAACTTGTTAGGGAATTCTGTTTAATGTTCTTCCATCTTTCCAAGTTTATCCTTTTTTATTGATGCTTCACAGATTATTGTAGCTTTTTGCAGCTTTTGATATTCCTAAATACCAATTTGTTTGTTTAGTAACAGCATTTGATTCCAATCATTATGGCGCTCGGTAAGCACATCCTATCACTAAACCCCGCATTCTACTCCGGCAAGCCACGGCTAGACACAACCCTTTTCCCGGCTCCGCTACATGAATTGGAGAACAAATGTCACTCTCTACAATTGCAATCGCCGACTTTAGACAACTTCGTTCTTGATCTCCAAGCAGCATACTAACCAAAATGAATAGCAACGGCAGTTGTAGCAGGCACATCTGCAGCAGCAATGTACCTCGATGGCAAATATTCCATATTAAAAGATTTGAATGATAAATTGAAAATGAGGCGAACCATGAAATGGTACGCCGAAGCTGGTAAGACGGCCTCCCGAATCACATTGCTCTTACTAAAACAACCGAAAATAGAGAAAAATAGAAAACTATGTCTTTATTATCTGTTTGAGGAAAGCGTGCATCGTCATCCAAACACAGAATGTATCTGGTCACGAGAGGGCTGCTACACTTGGAAACAATCCTACGATCTCGTGAATCAATACGGTCAATGGTATCTCTCCCAAGGTGTGAAGCCTGGCGATTTAGTAGCATTTTATCTTCAAAATTCTCCCGACTTTTTGTTCGCTTGGTTGGGATTATGGTCGATAGGAGCTGCGCCAGCCATGATCAACTATAATTTGGCTGGAAAAGCATTAATTCACTGCGTCAAGGTTCCAAAATCCAAACTCATTTTGGTGGATGACGATTCGGAGTTAAGAGGGAGGATTGAGGATGAGAGAGAGGAGTTAGAAGGGGAATTGGGGATTAAAATCGTTTTCATGGATAGCTCTACGTTGTCGGAAATACGTAGTGGAAAGGCTGAAAGACCAGAAGACATTTATAGAGAGGAAGTCAAAGGAAACTCGCCTTTGGGTTTGTTGTATACCAGGTTAGTGTTTTTTCCGGTCTGTAAAATCTGATGGCTAACAAATCATCAAGTGGAACTACAGGGTTACCGAAAGGATGTAGTTTTGAGGTAACCAGAGGCTTTGTGGCGGGAGTTGGGGTAAGGCCTAGATCAAGGTATTATTACCGCAAGTTTACTAACAATTTCCATAGAGAGCGGCTGGTAAATCCCCAGTAAAGGACGATGATCGATGGTACAACTGCATGCCTTTGTATCATGGAACCGGTGGTATTACTGCCATAGCAAACTTGATGAGTGGGATCACAAATTGTGTCGGCAAGAAATTCAGCACTTCGAAATTTTGGGGAGATATACGAGACTCAAAAGCAACATGGTTTACATATGTTGGAGAGACAGCTCGCTACCTACTCGCTGCACCACCTTCTCCTCAGGACAAAAATCATTGCGTTCGAGTCATGTATGGAAACG